>JAMAJE010000125.1:0-59032 GCA_023629255.1 Pichia sp. PB3310
ACTTCACCAAAAAATGATTCACTATGAGATGTTAAACCTAATCTCCACATATCACTTAAAATTATAATAATAATTCTGGCTGGGAATAAAACTTCTTTTTTGCTTGGTTGTGATGCAACAACTGCAGGTGGTAATTTTAATCCTTTAAATAAACCTTCAACAACTTCTTTATGTAATTGTTTAGAATCATTTAATAATTTTAATAATTCCTCATTAATTGCTTCTAATTCATCATTTTCTTCATCATTATTGAATTCAACATTATTATTCGAAATATTCTTTTGTTCATTAAATGCTAATGTAGAAGTACCATTTGGAATTGTACCTAAAGTCGTATTGTTAAATTTACCAGAACTTAAATGATCTTGTAATTCTTTTAATTCTGCTTTTAATTTTTCAACAGATCCATATAATGTATCTCTTTCATCATTAGATTCTAATAATTCTTCTTGTGCTTTCTTTAATTGTTTAAGATTTTCTTCTAATTCTAGTTTTAATTTATTTTGAGATTCAGTTAATTCATCAACTTTAGCCTTTGCATTATCATAATCAAATTTAATCTTATTAATTTCAGAATTTAATTCAACAATATTGGTTTCATAATTAGTAATTTTAATAGTATGTTCATCAGTAGTTTTGACGGATTTTGCCTTTAATAAATTATGTTCATTTTGCGTCTTTTCAACCAAATTTTGTAATTGTTGAATTTCATTAACTAATTTACTGTTTTCTTCTATCTTGGTACTCAATGATTGAGTTAATTCAATAACTTTATTTTCTAAACTATATTGAACTTCTTGCATTCTATTTAATGATTTAGCTTCTTCCTTTAATTTGGCATAATATTGTTTAGCTAATATTCTACGACTACATGCTTGTATAACAATTGCAGCTCTTCTAACCCTTTGTAATTCTTTTCTAGCAATAAATGATCTACAAGAAGATTGTATTTGAATTGCAGCTCTTGAAATTTGATTTTTATGAATATTATTCCTTAAATTATCACCACGAATTTTAGATTGTAAATTTATAATTGCATTAACTGCTGCATTGAATCTAATTCTAATTAAATGACCTCTAACAATAGATTGAATTAATATAGCTCCATCGTTTTCCTTTTGCTTTTGAATTTTATTTCTAACAATAAAACCTCTAATAAAAGATTGTAAATTAATTGCAGATATTCTAGCTTCTTTAAATTGTTTTCTAATTGGATAACCTCTTAAATATTTTTGAATAATAATTGCAGATTTTTTATGTTTATCACTTTTCATCTTTTCAATATTACCTAATATACCAGCTTTAAAGAAAACTTTAGTTTTACCAATTTGGAAACTATGGTCATCTTTAATTGTTTCATCTAAGAATTTCTTTGTTAAAGTTATCAAAAAATCTTCATTGATTTGACCTTTAAATAATTTTGAACGATCTTCTGAACCAAATAATACATTAAATGAATCTGCAAATTCTGGGTATGACATTTTTGATGGGAAACCTGCACAAGAAATTTTAATTGTTTCTAAAACACCACAAGCTCTTAATTGTGATAAAACCATATTTGGATCAAATTCCCAAGCTTTCTTTTCTTCATTTGGTTTAATACATCTAATATAATGAACATTACTTGAATTAATAGTTTTCATTAAATCAATTAAAGAACCTTTAAATTTAGAACCTAAAGTTTCTTTACCTGGAATTCTCCGTCCTGGTTTAACTTCTTGTTTTGTTGTTTCTTCAGAATTTATTTCAGATGTCGATAAAATATCAATCAGGAATGAATTAGTTGATTTCTTTAATGTATCTTTTTGACCATCAGAAACAGTATCTCTATTTTTTTCAACAAAACCTTCTGTATCATAAGAAACATCTAAAGCATAATGAGAAATAATAAATTTATTATTACCAAATCTTGGTTTTTTGAAAACATTATCAGATGGTGATTTTGCTAAATGTTCATATAATTTATCAGTCCATTGTTGATCAGAACCTGAAGGTAATCTTGATTCTTCATTTAATAAATCTAAAACACCTAATCTTTTTTCAATAACATCAATACATGGTTGATTATCAGAAAACTCTATAAAGGACCATTCAATATCTTCATCAACATATAATTGTTGTTCTAATTTAAAAACATGTTGTGTAAATTCTTGTTGTAATTTTTCATTTGCATAATTAATACAAAATTGTTCAAAAGAATTCTTAGCAAAATGTTCAAAACCATAGATATCCAAAACACCAATAAATGTTGAAATTTGTTCTTCAATATTTGATGGACATAAATCTGAATTAACATATTCAACTAACCAATCAAATAAATTATGATAAATATATTTTGCAACAGCATCTCTTGCATTAATTGCTTCATGATATTTTAAATCAGTATTAATTGTTTCAAATCTTGTTTTAATTTGTTTTTTAATAGTCCATTTTGCAAAATTAATTGGATCTAAACCTAAAAGTTCACAAGCTTTTATTAAGTTTGGTTCGTCTGATGATAATGAAGCATTATTTTTAGTTTTTGGAATATCAATATTACCTAAATGAAGTAAACCTGATAAAATTTTAAAAATTTCTAATTGAATTTCTTTATTAATACCAATTAATGATAAGGCATTACAAGTATCTTCAAATTCTTTTTTATCATCAACACCATCAATTATTGGTAAACCACCTTGATTTAAATAATGATAATCTTCAATATCTGTTAAATGAATTAATTTTTTTGTTTCAGAATCTAAACCTTGAATCATTTGATAAAAGATATGATAATTTCTTTCAGTTTTTGGTTGAAAAACTAATCTTGAACGTTCTAATAAATAAGTTCTAATTTTTGCACCACAAATTACAGTATCTTTATCAAATAAAATTTCTAAATATTTACCAAATCTTGAAGAATTATCATTTCTAGTAGTTTTTGCATTACCAAAAGATTCCATAATTGGATTTGTTGCTAAAATTTGTTTTTCAGTTTCAGACATATCATGATGATTTTCATCTGAATCAACAGTTGCAAAATATCTCATAATATATTTTGCAGATACTGTTTTACCAGCACCAGATTCACCAGATACAACAATGGATTGATTTTGATTTCTATTTATCATACATCTATAAGCTTCTTCAGCAATTGCAAATAAATGAGGTTCTTCATCACCTCTTCTTGTATTTGCATATCTTTTAATTCTATAAGAGGAATATAATTCATCATTTCTTTGAAATGGGTTAACAGCAATTAAAACAATACCTGAATAAGTATAAATATTAAATTGGGAATATCTTAATTTAATAACATTTAAAACAGATGGTTCATTTAAATGAGATAACGTGGTTAAATCTTCAACATTTTCTGCTTGATTTCTCATTAATGGAACATTAGGATTAGATTCATTTAAATTATCAGTTTTAATTGTAATAATTCTTTCAGGATCATTTTCAACCTCCAGTTCAATTTCATATTTTTCATTCTCATTTTTAATATTTTTTACTTTAACAGCCAACCAACCCAGTTCTTCATCTGGAATCCAACACAGGCTGTATTAAAAAAAAACAAAGGATAAATAATTATTTTGAAATTAAAAGATTCACTGTTAGTATTTGGAAAAATAGTTTGAAAATTAACAATAATCATAAAGGGATATTAAAAATTTTAATAAGTTCAATGTTTAATAGATTGTAATGTTTTTATGAATATTACTTCCCCATATGTATAAATATATTAAAAACAAAAAAAAAAAGAAATACATACCTTCCTATGTCTAATTGGACAGTAGACATATTATATTTGATTTATAATTTGTTATCTAATTGAAGTTAATTTTGTATTTTCGCCTATTGAAAAAAAATCAAGAATAAGAATAGTCTGTATCAAGAGATCAATGGAAGTTGGAAATAAGTTTGTAGTGATTGAAAGGGGCAAATATAATTCTACAAGAATTGCCTATTGGGGTTTATAAGATCCTAATAATCTAATTTAAAAAAACAAAAGGAATGGAATAATAAACTGTTAAAAATTGGTATTCTCAAAGACACAAAATGCAATAAATAAACAAATAGGCAAATGAAGAATATCAAACAGTTTGAGAATTGATGAGTTGTTTATAATAGACACCTGTATTTTGAATACAAACAGTCTCAAATTTCAAATCTCAAATCGCAAATCTCAATTATCAAGACTTATTTTTTTTTCAAGCTTAACAACTTTTTAAGACGCGTCCTTGTTTATTTTATTTTTCCATTTTTTGTATATTTCAAATTCAGTTAAATTCAGTTGAATAAAATGAATAAATAGAAAAATTTAATCACGTCGATCGACGTGGATTTTTTTATTTTTTTATTTATCCAATTTGGTTCCATATGCCTTATATGCTACATTGCATGCTACATAGTGATAATATATATATATATATATATATATATATATATATGATCTCCACAATATAGTCACTAATATACTTAATAACCTCAATAATCTGTTAATGTACTAAACAATATCTAAAACACAAAATGTCGGTTGATAATATTGATAAAAAAACATTGATATTACCATCAATTGAACCGGTACATTCATATGGCTCCAAAAAATCTTCAATGAAGAAGAAATTATCTAAAATTGCCCTTTCTTTATCTTCAAACGATAATAATAATAATAACAATAATAATCATACTAATAACATTATTATAACATCTCCGGATTTAACTGCAAATACTGATATACCCAATGATATACCTCAAGAAAATTTAATGAATGATTTTAAATTAGGTATATTTAATCAACCACAACCACAATTACAGAAAAATAAATCTATCAGTTCATTGTCCTCAAACTCAAATCAACAATATGAACCTCATAATAAATTCAGTAAATCAACATCAAATCTAATTAATCCAAAATTTCTGCATAAATCATCAAGATCCGATTCTTCATCCTCTTTATCTTCAACTTTTTCACAAATTCCACCACCATCTTCTGTTCCTATATCTCGTTCTGGTTCATTCAATAATACTTTAATAAGCACAGTCCCAAATAAACAAAATAATTTCATTTACTCATCACCAAATAAATCACATGCAAGATATTTAGCAACTAGTAATGATCATACTTTCATGTTACATCAAAACCCAAATTCAAACCTAAATTCAAACTCAAATGCAAATGCAAATTCAAATATAAATCCCAACACAAATATAATATTGCAAGCTCCAAATGCTTCAAATGGTAGACAATCCCATAGTGCATCAGCTTCAATCAACTATTCAAATGATTTCGAAACAAATTTATCAAAATCAATCCCTCCATCAACATTACCTCAATTCATATCAGTAAATAATAATACTCATAATACAACAGTTTTAGCACCTCCAACTGTTCTTGTACCTATTTATAAAACAACTTCAACGAGTGCCCAAAGTTCTTCACAACAATCAATGAATTCAATTTCAACTCCTAATTCAAATGGTAATTCAAACCCAAATTCTCTTTTAACTGCAAATTTAAATACAACTTCAAATTCTGCTTCTTTAGTACCATCATCACAAGCAAATTCAATAAATGATTCAACCAGGCACAAAAGGGGTTTATTACAAACGGCATATAGAACTTCACATAGACCATCATATTCAAGTTTACAAACTTCAAAATCAAAAGATAAAGATTATTTTAGTCTTGATGATAAAGACAATTTACAAAGAGATCAATCAATTTATACAACAGAATTCTCAAATCAATCAAAATCGTTAATAAATTCTTCACAATATGGATTCCCTTCTTCAACAAATAATAATAAATCAAATGATGATTTAAAAATTCATTTAATATCTCCAAAAATTATCAATGAATTTATTTCTTTACAAAAATCGATTCAATTAGGTATGAAGAAAAGATTAGAATATGTTGATAAGGAAAATGGTTCTTTAATTGCTGAAATTAATTTAGCATATGATAAGATGGAAAATATTTACTCTCAATTGCTTTTACAAAAAAAGGATCTTGATACGTATTTAGAAAATTTATCAAATAAAAAGGATACTGATATTCACAATTTACATCAAGATGCATTATTTGAAAATTTGAATGATTTAACTACTAGAATTAATACAGTAAAGGAAAATATGACATTAAATAAAGATACAATGAAACAATTTGATACAAAATTAAAAGCATTAGATAATTTTAAATTGAATACGGAAGCTAGAAATAAAAATATTAAACAATCGTTTGTAATGATTTCTTGTGCACTTGTTTGTTTCTTCGCCTTGAAATCATATTTCTTCTAAAAAAATAACTCTTTTCTAAATAATTATTAATCTATTAATTTATATTTTTAACTTCTTTATATTGCTAAAATCTATGTACAAACTAATTACACAGTGTGCTTAAAAAAGCATTCTCAAATAGATTATCTGAAAATGGAATTAAATATGTCGGTTTGGTATTAATTGAAGATAAAACTTCAGTATTATTATTTAAATCATCGTCATCAGATGAACCAATAATTTTAAGAACTTGTTCTTTAGTAATTACATCACATGTTGAACTAATTTGATCGACATCTGATAATCCATGATGTTTAAGTTGCAAAATTTGACAAAGCGTAATAACATGAATCAAACCATTAGGAGCATCGGGAATTCCATGATCTCTACACCAACCTAAAATAACCATCAAATTGCTTTTGATAATTAAACTTCTTTCAAAAGTTAAAGCTTTTTTTTCTTCAATAATTTCATTAAATGCTAAAATATCAATATAAGTAATTAAATTGTGAATAACCGATGTTATGATAACTTCATCAAAACAATTAATTTTCATAGCAATATGGACTTTATCAAAAATATGACCAATATCTTGAATTAAGAAAAAGGATCCTGTTTTTATAACATATTTGTAAAATTTCTCTGGTTCTGTTTTGGCTATGTAAGATGTTTCATCATACATTATTGCGTTTGGTGCCTTCTTTCTTAATTCATTGAAAATAGTAATGATCCAAAAATGATACATCTTACCCAATACAGCTTCAGAATACCTTTTCATAATTAATAACATTTTGAGATATTCACTTCTATCAATTCCTGCATTACTTGAATCATTACTAAAATCTTGCATTGTATTATATCTGGCCCTTGAAACGTTACTCCTAATTTCATTAACATTATTCAAAAGATAAGCACCAAATGAAATAATTAAATCCGTATCTTTCAATAATAATAGATCATCTCTCAAAATCCCAAGTGCACTTTCTAGGAATATAACAGACTGATTTATCATGCCGTTCTCCAACATATGGAATAGTAAAACCACAATCATTCTTGCCGGCAAAAGTATTGAACCTAAATTATTTTTCATCTTTTCATCAGTTAATTCAATATTAGAGCTCGGTGGTGGCTGTGCAGATTGTAATATCAAGTTGGCAATTAATGAAGCAGTTAATGGAGATCCCTTCATATATTCTAACAGGTCCGCATAACCTGATTTATAATTTCTATCAACATCGGAATTTGCAGGCTTCACATTGTCATAAAATGTTTTGCTCTCAATTGATAGCTCAGTTGCGCTTTTAACAGATAATCTATTGTTCACAGTCAATTGCTTCTTGTAAGGGTTCCTTTTGATCGTCTTCCTTAACAGTAGAATGTCAGTTTTAAAAGTTTGTAAAACCTTCGGAGTCAAAATCACTTGATTAAATTCAGGATTTTCTTTCTGATACATATCTATATTTCTACTTGTATTTTCCATTCTATTAACAATCGCTTTAGCTTCCCTTTCTAATGCAGTTTTTGGCCTCATGCCTAATAAATCATCATAGCTGTACTTCGGTGGCGGTAATGATGTATTTATTGTATCCCAAATATCGTTAACCATTAAACTATCTTCTTCTTCTGATTTATAAAATTCTGAGATGGATGTAGGTCTAGATGATTTGGAAAATAAACGTATACTTTCATTGCCATCCCTAGTATACATGTTTCTTTCAAGCTCGAGCTTTGCAAGTTCCTCAGCTTGTCTTTTCGCAAGTTCCTGTAATTCTTGTTTTTCTTTCCTTAAAATGGCCAATTCTTCATCTAAATCTCTTTGAGCTGTCAATTGTTGTTGTTCTAATTCTAGCGCAAGATCCCTTATCTTCGCTTCTTCTTCTTCCTTTTTATGATCCTGTATTACTAATTGTATTTGGTTATTTTCTGTTGTTATCCTTTCCTGTTCTAATAATTTCAGCTCTTTTATTCGTTTCTCTTCTTCTTCAAATATTTTCCTCTCTTCGGCAATTCTTTTTTCCTCTTCAAGTTTCTGTCTTGCTTCTATCTTTCTTATTCTTTCTGCTTCTAATATCTTAGCAACAACCTCATGAAATTTTTGGCGAGCGATATTACCACGAACAACAGCTTGAATAGTAATAGCACATTTTTTAACCTCTTTCACACTTTTCCTAGTAAAATAGCCCCTAGTTAATGATTGGATACAAACAATTGCATTTAAATCTTTATTAATTTTGAATCGTAGTAAAGCGCCACGAATCGATGATTGTAATAACACCAATGATTGGCGTGCTAAAAGCCATCGTTGGCGACCAAGATAGCAACGTAAATTCTTTTGCAATGTAATAACTACAGAATTTATTTTATTAGACTTAGTAATTTCTAATTGACCTAAAACGCCAGCTCTGAAAAATAATTTTGTTTTACCTAATTGAAATAAGGTATGATCTTGAATATTTTGATTTAATAATTTTATGCTTAACTTTTTCGTATCACTTTCTGATTTTCTTTCTGTTTCCTTCAGTTTCAGTTGATCCTCAGACGATAATAGAATTGAAAATCTACTAACAAATTCTTCATAACTGTATTTAGAAGGAAACCCAACCAAAGAAATTTGAATAGTCTCTAAAACACCGCATGCTCTTAACTGTGATAGAACCATTAGGTTATCAAATTTCCAGGCAGTTTTCATTTCATTTGGTTTGATACATCTAATGTAATGCGCATTAGTATTATTGATTGTGGACATTAAGCCATCCAATGACTCCTTGAAAATATGTCCAAGCGTAGGTTTTTTATTTCGACTTGGTAAGCTTTTTCTCTTCTCGTATACCGGAGTAAGTGTGCTAGGGATTATAATTTCTTTGAAAAACGCATTTTTAGTATTCTTTAAAATTTCATTTTGAGCATCAGAAACAGTATCTCTATTTTTTTCTAAAAATCCATGAACTTCATAAGTAACATCTAATGCATAGTGTGAAACAATAAACTTTTCATGGCCAAACCTTGCCTTTTTGAAAACTTTATTATATGGTGGTTTAGTTAATGAGTGAAACATTTTTTCAGCCCATGCTTCGTCAGATCCTGAAGGCAATTTACATTGTTCGTCTAATAATGATAATATACATCCCCTACCCTCAATGACATCAATGCACGGCTGATTATCAGAATATTTAATAAATGACCATTCAATACCTTCTTTAATATAATCTTCTTGTTGTAATTTGAAAACATGTTGTGTAAATTCTTGTTGTAATTTTTCATTCGCATAATTGATACAAAATTGTTCAAAAGAATTGATATCAAAATGTTCAAAACCATAAATATCCAAAACACCAATAAATGTTGAAATTTGTTCTTTAATATCACAAGAACATAAATCTGCGTTAATATAGGAAACAAGCCAATCAAATAATGAAGAATAAATGAATTTGGATATAGAATCTCTAGCAACAATTGCTTCATGATATTTTAGTGTTGATGCGATGTTATCAGACCTAGTAGAAATTTTTTTCTTTGTAATCCATTTACCAAATCCAATTGGATCTATACCCAATAAATTAGCTGCATGTAAAAGATGTGTATCCTTATCTGACAAAATTGCTTCATTTCTTGAATTTTCTATATTTATATTACCAATGTGAAGAAGTGCAGCTAATATTTTAAATAATTCAAACTGCTGATGTTCATTTATTCCAATAATTTTCAAGGCATCACAAGTAACTTTAAATTCATCTACATCATTTACGCCATTGATTGAAAAGGTGCCACCTTTTGACAGATAGTGGAAATCTTCACATTTACTCAAAAAGAGTTCATCCTTCAAATGTTGAGGTAAACCTTGTATCAATTGATAAAATATGTGATAGTTTCTTTCATTCTGCGCCTGATAAACTAACCTTGAATGTTCTAATAAGTAAGTTTGAATTTTGGCACCACATATGATACTATTTCTGTCAAAAAATATTTTCAAATACTTACCAAATCTTGAAGAATTATCGTTTCTAATAGTTTTTGCATTACCAAAAGATTCCATAATTGGATTTGTTGCTAAAATTTGCTTTTCAATTTCAGTGGTATCAATTGATGTTCCTTCTGTGTGAACTGATGCAAAAAATCTCATAATATATTTTGCAGAAACAGTCTTACCGGCACCTGACTCACCAGAAACAATAATCGACTGACTGTTTAAAGATTTCTTCATTAATTTATATGCGTCATCAGCAATTGCAAATACATGCGGTGGATTAGCAGACTTATCAGCATTTTTATATTTCTGAATGATATCCTGGGTATATAAATGATCAATTTTTTCAAATGGATTTATAGCAATTAAAACGACACCAGAAAAGGTATAAATTTTTTTCTTGGAATACCTCAATCTAACAGAATTTAAAACTGATGGTTCGTTTAAATGTGATAAAGTCGTTAAGTCATCAACTGTATCATCAAGATTTCTTAACTGTGGTAATTTTTTATTATGTTCTGTCAAATCACCAATTTCAACAGTAAATTTTTTTCTATTATTATCATCACTTTCTAAATCAATTCGATATTTCTTCAATGTTGCATCATAATCAACTTTTCGTACAACAACTCCAAGCCATCCGACATGATCATCGGGTATCCAACAACAAGTGCCTACTTCCAGTTTCATGGCTTCCAAATCTACTAGCAGTTATCAAGTCTGTAAGTTGAAGAATGTAATGTGTTGTATCCAATAATATGAAAACTAGTACCTAACTGATAAAGCCTAAAAATGCTCAACAGTAACAGAACTTTTTGTACCTTATTGTACGCATAGTGCACATTGCACGACTTCCTCACTAAATTACTTGCTCTATCTGTGCTTACCTGCCTACAGCTTTGGATACCATCGCAGTTTTAATTTCTTAGTTTTTTAGAAGTTTCTAACATTTTACATACTGTTACACATTTCACGCCCAAATTATGCATCGTATATATACACAAATATAGTTTAATATAAATGTTGAAATAGTGTATCGGGATATGATCACATTTCAATTTCTTTAAGACACAACGTCATGTCTTCTTCACTTAATGAACTAATGTAAAGACACTTAGAAATAATTTTTTTATCGATTTGAAAATCGAAAAATCTGGACCACTCAATATGTCTTAAGGTATCTTTGACAGTTTCCCCTATTACTCTGAATTTTTCAAAATTGATTAAATCATAATTAACTGCAGATGATGTATCAAATTCAGATAGTGAGTCTAAATCATTTAAAATTTCTGTATCCGAATTAATAATTGTTGGCATTTCCGAATACATTGTTAGATCACTCAAGGCAAGTGGTAAAAATGGAATGAAACCTTTCGATGGAACAATATTTACAATTTCATCTCTATAATTTTTAAAATTGTTGTTTGGTGATGTCAAATCTTTTAATTCTTTAAATTTCAAAATTGTTGCTGGATCGACTCTGATCCAAGTTGATTTTAGTTTTTTCATGACTTCAGAATTTAATGCTAACATTATCTGAAATAATGTTCCATAATTTTGAATTTGGCGACATTTATGAGCTAATTCGATAAATCTTGTAATTGCTAAAACTCTTAACGTGAAATTTTTACAAAGCAAAATTTCTGAAATAATCCAATTATTAACTAGATTGAATCTTAATGTAATTAATTCCAATCCTGTCTTATTTGATAAATCAAGTAGTAATTTTAGCCATGAGTTATATGGAGTTAATGGTTGATCCCACTTTAAATTGATCAATTCTTTCCATTCAACCTCCAGAATGATATCTCTTTCAATTAAAGTCATTTGAGCTGCTAATTTATCTGAATCATATCTAAAAATAAAAGGAATATGTAATTCTTTTTCTAAAATTTCTTCAACACTTAAAACTAATTTTGTGTTATCAAATGCTCTTGGGGTTGCTGACAATGATTGCAAGTCAAAACACGATTTCTCACCATCATCTCTAAGAAATTTACCGGTACTTACTCTCGTTAAAACACTGCTATTTTCTTTTGTTCTATTTAAAGATTGTCTGGTAATCATATTCATTTCTAATTTGCTATTATGTCTTGATAAATTTTTGTTTCCAACATCATTTGGATTGCTTGAAATATACAATTCTCTAACTTGTTGCTCCAGTTTAAGTTCATCATTACTATCATCTTCATCGTTATTATTATACGCATCATTCAATGTATTATATATATTTTTTTGAGAATCCTTCTTAGTTGGTGATTGACAAACAACAGCAACTGCGTGTTTTCTATGAATTTCATCATCATCCTGTTTATCATCATTTAAACCAACAATAACCTTAAACTTCTTACGTTCGCCTCTTAATTTACTTAATGTATAATTCAATGGATCTCCTTCTAATTTTTCAGCGGGTATAGCTGCCAATTCTTTAATATCTGTTTGTGATAATCCGTTGTAACATGCCTGAGATGGTGTTGGAGATGGCAGTATTGAAATGCCCGATGATAAAGTGTTCATTGATTGTATATCATCAAAATAAGGTAATTCTTCAAACACATGTAATATCTCTATTAGATTTTCGTCATTTATGCTATTGGTTTCATCAAAATTTTCAATCATATTGCTTATTGCATCGTTATTATCGATGAAAAAGCTATCTTGCTGATCATGCATAATTTTCACATGTTCTTTTTCTTGTACAATTGGTTTGGTATCCTGTTCATTTTGATACAATATATTTTCTTCGTGATTATCAACTCTTAAGTTTAAAATTGCATTTTTCTTTTTTAATTTTATGCCTTGGTCGTCATCATCATACTTATTTTTATCATATGCTTCATTTGTTGACTCGGAAAAGTTGGAATCGTAAGTCAAATATGATTTATTTGAACGCAAACTGCTCCTTCCGACAATTTTAAAAGAAGTTCTATTACTAAACACTATTTCAGAATTTGCAAAATATGAATTATTTGTGCTTTTCAAAATGTTGATAAAACCTGAGCCATTATTGTTCCTCAGTATATTTGAGTCACTATTATATTTTTCCTTTTTAGAAATATGTGAAAATCTTGATACGTTACTTCTGATATTTTGTAAACTTGATCGTTTATGATTTAGATCTTGTTGATAGCAATTTTGATTATTCGAATTTAAAGTGCCCTCAAGAACAGAAACATCTTGAATCTCATCATTACTTAATCCCATATCAACAAATACGTTATCATTTGTTTCATCTACATTCAAAGAGTTTGACCAATCCAAAGTGTCAGGCGGTGTTTGAAAAGATTTTTCATTCTCAACATATGCATTATTATTATGACTATTATTTACATTTATTGACTTTTCAAGTTGACCCTGGCAATATGCTTTATTACTCCTTTTAATTGGTGAATCTGAAGGATCAAATTTAGACTCATTGTCACCTCCAAAATTGAATGCCATTGATAATATACTTTTTCGATTTGAATTTCTTATTTGTTTGGAATATCTTTGTTTAAAGTTTGGATGTTGAATCATGATTTGATAATCCCTAATAACTATATCTTCCAAATAATCTAAATTATTGCCGTCGATATCAATTTGTTTTTCTAATTCAAAAATCAAATTGTTTGGTTCTTTATTATTTGAGTTAGTTGTATCTGATTGCTTTGTAACGGCATTATAACTTTCAGAAAAACTAATTGGCGATTTCGATTGTGTATTATAATTTTTAGTTAAGTTGTTCTCTTTATTATTACTATTATTAAACATTGATTTCAAAAATCCTTTTTTCTTGGGTTTTGAAGGTAATATATTACTACTTTCTTTAAAAGGGACAGCTTTAAGTCTTGTAGTTGCTGTTTGAGTTTCAATTTTTTCAACATTTTGTTTTTTCATATTAGAAGAAGGATTCCTTAAAACTAATGGTGAAATTTTATTCACACTGCTATCTTGAAAGACTTCAATATTGCCTCTAATTGTGAACCCTCCATCAAAGGAATCTGTGATACTTGATTTATCCAATGGTATGAATCCTGACACTGGTTCGTTTTTACATAGAGTATTGTACAATAGATCTATACTTGAATTATCATCCGCATATGATTTCATTTTTGGTGTAGCTAATGCGTTTAGGGAATCTTTGGGATAAAGTACAAAATTATGTACTTTTTTCTTTTCATCATTTAGTTTCAATTTAGACTTTTTATTTAAGAATGTTTCTAACGGCGTTTCTTTATCATATGTTAAAGTATCAGCAATTTTATTTTTTACTGACTCATTAAGTATGTTTGAGGAACTTGGATTATCAAACATAGAAAGCAAGTTTGATCTTCTCACTGATGGATCTCTCAGTTGACTAGATCCCATAATTGATAACCTTGAGTCATCAAAATCATCATAGGATGAGATTTTATAATTTAATAAATCAATATCGTAATCATCTTCAATTTTAATATCCCAAAATAATGAAGATAAAATTATATAGTTTTTTTTCAAGTCTTTAATGATTTTCGATTGTATATTCGATTTGTCATTTCCAATATATCTCTCATATTTTGATAATTCATTAATTGTATTTGTGAACAAAGTTCTCAAAATTGGATCAGAAACAAAATCATCTTGGAAGTAATTTAATAACCAATGTCGAATTGTAACAAAAGTTCTGATTAATACTAGTTTTCCTGTTGTTGATTCTTCCTTATGTGTTGACAAGGACTTTTTTAAACACCATGATAACCTACATAATAATAATTCTAGTAATGGTAAAGGATCAATATAAATTCTAAAAGTGAGAAAGAAGTCAACTAAAAATTGATAATTTAGTAATTCAGGTGATGTGATATAAGTTATTAAAGCTTCTACGGTACCATGAATTAATGTTGAATCATCATTAAAATGAACAATTTCTGATTCTTTTGGTGTTGGATATAATAACTCATTATCAAAAATTGGTTCATTTTCATCAAAATTCATTAATAATTGTTTCATATTTAAATCTGAGTCTTGGAATTCATTTTCAAAATTAGAATGGAGTGAATCATTATTGCTATTATCATCATTATCAACATTGTTATAATTATCGTTTTTCAAAGATAGATGTTGGCTCATAGTTTGTTACTATTCACCTTAAAATACTTTTGGTAACTGAAACAGAAGAATGTAAATAAAATTTTAAAAGCTGAAACAAAAAACTGGATTTTAGTTAATGATTTGGAAGCCGTAATTTTTTGGGTTTGGTGAAGATAAGTTATAGCCAGGTAAAGAAAATAGTAAAAATCTGCCTATTTTAATTAGTGAACTGATAATCAAGAAGCAACAAATAAACTGATATAATATTTAAGATGATATGTAAATAAACTGTGTAATGTCTAATGTCAAATACTTAAAAATGATGAATCAATCTATAAAACAAAAATGATACTAATAAAAATAATAATAATAACAATAATAATAATAATAATAATAAAATCAAAATTTCAACAAATCAATAATAATAATAATAATCAACAAAAGCGCTTTGTTTACTTTTTTCCAAATACTAATTTAGATCAACTTGCTGAAGCTAGCAAAATTATTTGTGATTCTTTTTGTTTTTCAAGCTTCATTCAGGCTTCAGGCTTCAGCAGCGTCGCTTGTTTCGCTTTTTAATTTTATTTTATATGCAGATCTTAAATTCTACACCTAATAAATATTACGCATTTTTACTTATTTTTCAAATTCGTAACAGTTTAAATTATATTATATAAATAAAAATACATAATTTCATTCAATCAAAAGCCAAAGAAATAAATAATGGTTGGTTATTGTAATAAATTTTAAGTAGAAATATTAGCTACATATTTATTGTGGACCATCATTAACAGCAATTCTGACTGCCTTCCATTGTGTATAGTTTTCAAATGCTGCTTCACCCATTTCTCTACCAATACCAGATTGTTTGAAACCACCAAATGGAATTGCGGAATGGAAATCGTTATAAGTATTAATCCAGACAGTACCTGCTTCTAATTTATTTGCAACATAGGTGGCAGTATCAAGGGAAGTAGTATGAATACCAGCTGCTAAACCATATTCAGAATCATTTGCTAATTCAATAACTTCATCAGCGGTCTTGAATTTAGTGACAACAGCAAATGGACCGAAAATTTCTTCAGAGTAAATCTTCATTTCTGGTTTAACATCAGCAAAAATAGTTGGCTTAACGAAATAACCTTTATTACCTAATCTTTCACCACCAGAAACTAAAGTTGCACCTTCAGATTTACCAGTTTCAACATAAGATAAAATCTTAGTTAATTGTTGTTGAGAAGTTTGAGCACCTTGGAAAACACCTTCTTCGAATGGGTTACCAACCTTTAAGTGTTCAGCAGCATTCTTAAATTCTTCCAGAACTTGATCGTAGACACCTTCTTGAATGAAAATTCTTGAACCTGCACAACAAACTTCACCAGAATTGTAGAAAATACCAACAACTAAATTTTGAACAACCTTTTTGATGTCAGCATCATTGAAAACAATATTAGGAGATTTACCACCTAATTCTAAAGTAACCTTCTTTAAGTTAGAATCAGCAGCTGCCTTCATAATATGTTTACCAGTTGCAGTTGAACCAGTAAAAGCTAATTTCTTAATCTTTGGATGCATTGAGATTGCTTCACCAGTAATCTTACCGAAACCAGAAACAATGTTAACAACACCCTTTGGAATACCAGCTTCTTGACATAATTTAGCAGCATATAAAGCGGATAATGGAGTTGATTCAGCAGTTTTTAAAACAACAGTGTTACCAGCAGCTAAAGCTGGACCAATTTTCCAAGACCACATTAATAATGGGAAATTCCATGGAATAATTTGACCACAAACACCAATTGGTTCTCTCTTAATATAGTTGAAATAATTTGAACCAGTATCAACTAATTTACCGTTTAATTTATCTGCATAACCTGCACAGTATCTAATATAATTAATAACTAAACCAACATCACCTTGAGCCATTGGTAAAGCCTTACCGTTGTCCATTGATTCAATAGCAGCTAAAGTATCTTTGTGAGCTTCCATAAGATCTGCTAAATTATTTAAATATTTACCACGAATTGCAGGATCACAACTACTCCATTCAGTATGGAAAGCTTTATGAGCAGCATCAACAGCTAAATCAACGTCATCAGCTCTTGCTTCATAAACATGACAAATTTCTTCTTCAGTTGATGGGTTAATAACTTCGAAAGTTTTATGTTGTTGAGATTTAACGAATTCACCATTAATGAATAAACCAGTTGGTTGTTCATATGTTTGACCATTTGGTAAAGTAATAGATTGAGATAATGGAAGAGAAGAATAGAATCTGATAGTGCTTAACGCAGAGAAAACTCTTGGAGATTTGATATTAGTCTTAGTTGCTAATCTTAACATTCTGTTGATTGAAATAAAGGAAGTTTGTTTAAATGATTTAAAAAAAATCAAATTAAAAAAAAGAATATAAATTGAGAATTGAAAAACGGTAATTCAAAATTAAAAAGGAAGGAAATTCAGCAGTATTTATACACCATTTATTAAGAGGGGAAGCTTTAGGTAGTTATAAAAGTACAATCCATTAAATATAATAAAATAAAATAAAATATTAATAAACCCAGATTAACAGCGGAGACCTATAACCTGCAATTCTGCACAGTAAAATATATAGTTTAATTGATAATAATATTATTTATTTAATAGAGGAAAGGTGGGGTGGCGGGGAAGAGGGGTGTCGTTTTTAATTTTTTTTTATGAATTTTATTTTGATATTAATTATATTATTTTTCCAGTGTTCCAGTCATTCATTAGCTGGTGGTGCATTTCCTTTTATGAATGATTACAATACCATTCAATTCATATGAATTCACAGACTATTGATCTTAATTATATTATATGTTATATGCCTTCCGAAATATTATATATATATATACCCTTTTAATTAACAAGTTTCAAATTTTCGCTATGAACGGACTTAAAGCATTACGAATGGCATTTTTGAATTATTTTCTAATAATAAAGTAAAAGTAAAAATAAAAAACCGAAAAAAATTGCTGTAAAAAACCTTAATACAAAAAAAAATTTTTAGCACCAGCTTATTCTTTTCTAATTAGCAAACAAAATCAACTCTATAGATTATAAATTGGTAAAAACTATCATAGTCAATTCCTTGATGAAGACCTGTATAGGTACATGTAATATATATAAGATAAGAAAATTGATTGATTGATGATTGGACTTGACAAGTTATTTCGGTGAATCAAAAACGTTGTAATTGTTTTACTTGACTACAAGGTGTTTGGTGAATAAACTTAAGTCATTTGAATGCCGATATCCCATAATTAATTATTCAACTTTAAGGACGTATTGTTAAATGACATCTGTAAGACTAGGAATCAAATATTTTGAACGTTATTTAAGTTCCAATCACCGTGAACATGTTTCCATCTAATTTTACTTTGATTTGTCGGTGTTTAATGTTTTTACCAAAATACATTTCACTATTCAATTAAATAGTCAACTATATATATATATATACCATGCATATATATTACTCAACTTCTCTCATAGGAGAGGGGGTTAACGACCGAGAGTATAGTTACAGAGCTTCCTAAACCCCTAAACACGGCGTGGAGCCCCCACTTCGGCCAAGAGACAATTAATAGCTTATTTTAATTTAGCTACTAAACCCCGCTTTTTGCGTGTGGCAGTAGATGTGTAGACAATAAATTATAATATGAATGTTAACTGCAGCGTTAAAAATGCACAAATTAATTAGGCTTTTAGATAATTTAAAATTTAATTAAATTGTTTCGAAAAATTAAAAATTATAGAGGGAGGCTCGTTTTAGTTTATATATATAGTTAAGGTGATTTATATTATTTAAATTATGTATATATGTAATAAATACACAATATAATTAAATAGTTATATAGTTATACAATTGTTACACAGATTTTCTGGCTAATGTAAATTCGCCTTAGTCTTTCATAATAAGCCCTCAGACTTAAATGTCTCTTCAGTCTTGTAAGTACTTTCCAATTCATTTAATGTTGCTTCATTACCCCAAAATTTACCATTAAAAAATAATGATGGAACCCATTTTCTACCGGAGATCTGAGTGAATTCTTTCTCAAGTTTTAATGCTTCATTAGCATTCATTTTATCCAATTCGACTAAATGGATTTTGTTCAAAACATTATATTTATTGAAAACTCTAATTGCATAATGACAATCTGGACACCATGATTTTGAGAGCATTAAAAATCTATGCTCTTTAATTAAATCAAGAGCTGAAACCATTTTGTTTAGCACTTTATCACTGGATCACTTATTTGTTTAAAGCTAGAATTTATGTTCTACTTCTAGTTCAAGGAAACGGAAACTTAAACCTGCAGATCATCAATTGTAATAATAATAATAAGTTACATTACAATGGTGGTACGCAATGGCAAATTCATTTTTTTATTTTTCCCAAGAAAATTATAATCGACGCGTCGATTATATTTTTTCTCGGATAAATAGTAAATTTGATTTTTGTTGAGTTTTTATCAATTCGGTATCTTCTCGGCACTGTTTTACTGTTTTCCAATATACGCTTTTTCATCGGTAATATTATATTAGCGCCTTGTCTATAAATGGTATTTTCGCCGTAACTCTATAGCTTGGAAAACCAGTTTCAGTGTACTCTGAAAAGGATTTTACTGCTATCTGCTTCATTTCACGTTTAACTCCATTTTATTATTCGACCCTGATTTATAAGCTGTCGTCATCAGGTTTTTAAGTATTAATAGTTGTTGTTTTTCTCCTAATTTTTTTTTTACTTTGTTATTCAATTAAACAGAAAAAATAATATTTTTTTATTGCTTTAAACAAATATATACGTAGTGAACAGTTATGTCCTCTAGGAATTCACAGAGTTCAGCTTCACGATATGAATCAGCAGCTGAATCATTTCAAGACGTGAACTCAAACTTATCAAATGAATTCAATACGGTTGATTCCACTAAGAATATGTCTAATCAAGAAAATCAAACAAACTATGTTGAAACAATAAATAATAATCAATCTTCAAGTTCAGATTTTGAAACTGAAAAATATACTCCTCAAAATTCCAATGAGCTAGAAGAAAATGAAAATAATGACTTAACATTAAAGAAAACTATAACAGTTAGAAGTTCTCATCATGATTATTCAAATGTTGCAAATTTTCAAAATTCTGCTTCAAATGATAAAGAAAATGAATATCAAGATGAATTGGAGAGTGAACTTCAACGTGAAGCAACAAATATTTCAAAATTAAGTAGAATTTTAACTGGTCGTAAATCTGAAGATTTTCAAGATCTTGAAAAGCATAAAGTTGATGAAAATGAAGATCCTGAAATTGTAGGTTATGAGCCAAGAACAGTCGAATGGGATTCACCTGATGATCCAGATAATCCACTTAACTGGCCACAATGGAAAAGATGGTATTGCACAATGACAACTGCGTTTTTATGTTTAGTTATTACATTAGGTTCTTCAATTTATGTTGATGCAGTTCCTGAAATGATGGCTAAATGGGGTACTTCTCAAACATTGGGTTTAGCAGGTTTAACGTTTTATTTAGTTGGTTTAGCATTTGGTCCTGCAATTTCAGCCCCATTATCAGAACTTTTTGGTAGAAAAATTGTTTATTGTTCAAGTTTGCCAGTTTCAATGTTATTTGTTATGGGAGTTGGTTTATCACCAAATATTGGTAGTGTTCTTGTTTTAAGATTTTTTTCAGGTTTAACTTCTTCAGGTGCTTTAGCTATTGCAGGTGGTACAATTACTGATGTCTGGAGGCCTCAAGAAATTGGTTTAGCAATGACATTATTTTGTTTGGCTCCTTTAGCTGGTCCAGTTATTGGACCAATTATAGGTGGTTTTGTTTGTGAAAATAAAATCTCATCGAACCCTCATAGAGTTGGTGGTTTAAGATGGGCAATGTGGGTCAATTTATTCTTTGCAGCTACTGTCTTTATTCCTTTATTTTTAATGCCTGAAACTTATAAACCAATTATCATGAGAAAAAGGTTAATTAAAAGAGGAAAAAAAATTAGAAAGACGATGGGAACATTGGAATTTTTAACTGCAATTGTATTTATAACTTTATTAAAACCAATTGAAATGTTATTCGTTGAACCAATTGTTTTAGTTTTTTCAATTTACACTGCTTTTGTTTTTGCAGTTTTATTTGGTTTTTTTGAAGCTTTTCCAGTTATTTTCAGAGGTATTTATCATATGAGTTTGGGTGTCTCAGGTTTACCTTTCTTAGGTGTTGGTTTAGGTTTATTGCTTGGTGCTATGTTATATCTTTGCTTAGATAAATTTTACTTTTTCAAAAAATGGGATGACGGATATATTGGTATGAAAGATAAAAATGGTAAACCAATTTCACCAACTCCTGAATCAAGATTACTACCATGTAAAATCGGTTCAGTTACATTCGGTCCATCATTATTTTGGCTAGCTTGGACTGCAAGATACTCAGTTCATTGGATGGCACCAACTGCATCAGGTGTTATGTTTGGATTTTCATTAGTATTAATTTTCTTCTCAATTTTAACTTATTTCTCAATGGCATATCCACCAATTTCTGTTGCTTCAGCATTAGCTGCAAATAATATGACTCGTTATATTGTTTCTTCAGTTTTCCCATTATTTACAGTTCAAATGATGGAAAATTTACATGTTTATTGGGGTGTTTCCGTTTTTGCATTCATTGCCTTAGCTATGATTCCAGTCCCATGGATTTTTTCAATTTATGGTGAAAGATTAAGAAATCGCTCAAAATACGGTTGGACAGCAATGCTGAAACAAATGAAAGAAGCAGAAAAAATGAGTCAAAGTTCAGAAAGTGAAGATGAAAAACAAGATGATTAATTATTTCATTTGAGTGAATGAAATAATCAGTCTGATAAAATCAAAACAAAAACATCATTGATATCATTGCATTTTTACGATTCAAATAATAATTAATAATAATTCAATAATCTCTTACTTCATTATTTTTGTATTTTCTTTGTTCAATAAAATTATTAGTTTTGTTTAGCATATAATGGGACGAAACTAATAATTTGAGTATAATTTACTATATAATTAAAAAAAACGTTTATTTAATCTATTCAATAATAATATTTGCACTCACGACAATAACATCTATAATAACTATATATCTAATAAATCCGCTTAATAATCAAATTGAAATATATTTTCTTTTTGTTGCGCGGCAACATGAATTGTTATAGATTAAATTTTCAAACTTCAAAATACCAACACTTTTAATAGATTATTAGGACTAATTTTCCTTGCTTTAAAAATAATCCCTCTGTTATTTGAAAATAATTTATATCTTTGATTTTTTATCCTTGACTCCTTTTCCTAGTTTTCTTTGCTTATAGATTTAACTTTTTTTGGATAACTCAAAATGGCAAAATTAGAAGGTCAAGATTTACTGAAAACTCCTTTGCATGGTATTTACATACCAACATTATTGTGTATTGTTGGTACTGCAATTATTAATTATGAATATATCCCATACACTTTGATTATTCTAGCAATTTTTATTGGGTCTCATTTAATTAGAGTATCATTAAAAAAGCCTATTTTATCAAGCACAAAGTTTCAAGAATATGAATTAATTGATAAAACAATCATTTCAAAAAATTCTGCAATTTATAGATTTAAATTAAACAATGATTATGATAGATTAGATATTCCAATTGGTCATCACCTTGCATGTAAAGTTACTATTGATAATAAAGATGAAATTAGATATTATACTCCAATTTCTAATCAATATGATGAGGGATTTTTTGATATAATTGTTAAGTCTTACAAAGATGGTAAAGTTTCAAAATATTTTGCAACTTTAACACCTGGTAAAAAAGTACAATTTAAAGGACCAGTTGGTAGAATGTCATATAAAGAAAATATGGCTAAAAATATAATTATGTTAGCAGGTGGTTCAGGTATTACACCAATGTTAGCAGTTTTAGGATCGATTATTACGACCCCTGAAGATCAAACTTCGGTTAAATTATTATTTGCAAATGAAACTGAAAATGATATTTTATTAAAGGATGAATTAGATGAATATTTTAGATCATATCCAAATTTTGATTTAAAATATATTTTAAATAATCCACCTACAAATTGGAATAGTTATACTGGTTTCATTACAAAAGATTTATTGAAGAAAGAATTACCTGAACGTAATCCGGATACAAAAATTTTTATTTGTGGCCCAATGGATATGAAAAAGGCAATGTTAGAATATTTAGAACAATTGGGTTGGGAAAAGGGTATTTTACAATCAAAACAAGATGATCAAGTTTTCTGTTTCTAAAAAATTGTGAACCAAAAAAAAAAATAGAAAAAAACAAAAGCAAAAGCAAAAGTAAATTTACCTTAGATTATACACATAATTTTATAGCAGTTGTAGACTTAAGTATCATTCATTTTTTTACTAATAGATGAAAAAAGCATAACAAATTTATGTAATTCTTTCGAAATTATCTCTATTTCTATAAAAACGGTAAATCATCAACTATTGAGTATAAAATGTAAATAACTGACGCGACACGTTAAAGATGAAAAATGTTAAAGCTCTTTCCTTATTTACACGGTTTTTTGAGCCATAAATGTAGATTTTAAATATTTTATGTAAATTACACACTCACTTAAGAACAGGATAACATTGTCAGTCAATTAATTATGGAGTTTCAGTCTGGATCAGAAGCTTCCAATTTTTTACGATCACTTATAGATTCAAACAAATCAAATACGTTACTTCAAAATGATCCAAATAAAGTACGTGAGAAAATAGTTACATTATCAAATGGAAAAAAAATGGCATTAAAGCCAAAATCTAATACAGATAGATTAAATGAACGTGAATTTATTGATTCCGTTTTAGGTATAAGTGAGGCCAATTCGTTTGTTGATATGAAATCATTATATGAAAGAATAAAGATCAGAGAGAAAACTGAAATTGAACTTTCTGAATTTAAGAATAAAAATATTGAATTAATTGATGGTGCAAACGAATTAAAAAAATTAACTGATTTAACAACAAATAAAAAAAGAAATAAACCAATTAATTCATTATGGACTGAAAAATATAGACCTAAAAAATTTATTGATTTAATAGGTAATGAAAAGATAAATTCAAATGTTCTTAAATGGCTTAATGATTGGAATTATGCAGTTAAGAATGGTAAATTAATTGATTCTAATACTTATGGACGTGATGTTTTTGGTGATCCATTGAAAAGACCACGCAAAAAAATATTATTAATTCACGGACCACCGGGTATTGGTAAAACTACAATTGCACAATGTGTTTGTAAACAATTAGGATATGAAATTCAAGAAATCAATTCTAGTGATGAAAGATCTGGTAATATTGTTAAAGATAAAATTAAAAATTCTTTAAAAATGAGAAGTTTAAATGGTAAAGATGTCTGTTTATTATTAGATGAAATTGATGGAGCTATAGGAAATGAGAGTGGATTTATTAAAGTATTAATTAATTTATTAAATAAGGATAAAAAAGTGACTGAAGAATGGAATAGTTTTAATAAATTAAAATTTAATAAAAAGGGAGATTTCCTTAAAAGACCAATAATTGCAATGTGTAATGATATTGGAGCACATTGTTTAGAACAATTAAAACCATATTGTGAAATTATTTCATTTAAAAAGAGTAGTAAGAATAGTATTAAAAAGAGATTAAAATATATTTTAACAAATGAAGATATTGATAATATTAATGAATCATTGTTAGATGATTTAATATTTTCTTTAGATGGAGATATTAGAAATTGTATTAATTTTTTACAATTTAATTCAAGGAATTTAAATGATGGATTAAAAGACATGGAAATTAATTGGTTTCAAATTTTGAAAGATATTTTCAATTTAGAAAATAAGAATATTAAAAATAAAAAAAGTAAAAGTGAAATTTTCAAAGAATTAATGAATAAATTAAATAATTCAAATAATGAATTAAGTAGGGTTAATAATGGATGTTTTAATTTAATGTTACAAATTAATAATGAATATGATAATTCTATAAATAAATTAAATGAAATTAGTGATTGGTTATTTTTTGAAGATTTAATTTGTAAAAATTTTCAAAAATTTGATAAAGAAGAAATTAATCAATATAATAGTATTACACCTATGAAGTTTTTCCAACTATTTGCAAATTTTAGTGATGGTAATTTTTATGATAAAAATGAAAGATTTAATTTTAAATCAGGAGAAAATTTTGAATTAAGAAAGAATATTAATGAAATTGTTAATAAATTAATAATTGAATATAAATTTTCAATTACAAAAAATTCATTAATAAGTAATGAATTAAGCATGTTAAATTATATATTGATACCTAATAAAAATAATAATTATAATAATAATAATATTAAGGAATTTGAGAAAAATAATAAAAAAATTGATCTAATTTTAAAAATATTAGAAGAATTAAAAATTAGTTTTGAATTTGGTAAAATAAAGAATCAAAATAGATTTAAGAATAATTATTTAATGTATAATAAATTAAATCCCGATATTGTTCTAGGATTAATTGATAACAATTGTACAATTGAAGTTGGCAAAGAGGGGAAGATCGGAATAGATGTTCAAAAATACGATAAAGAAGATAACAATAATAATAACGATAACGATAACAATAACAATTATAATAATAATATAAATGAGATGAGGGCTATGCCATTTATTAATTTATTATTTGAAACTTCAAAATTAAAACAAAAGGTAAATGGTGTTAAAAGGGATGATATAAACGATGATCAGAAACAATTTGATGAGCCAAATCGAAAACAGCGACAAATTAGTAGTGGACTTACTTCTATTACTACAGGAGGCCCAATTCCAATTTCAACAAATAGTACAGTCCCAATATCTAGTGTTGATTTTTTTAAACAGCAATATAGTAATTTTGCTACGCAATTACATCGACACCAACATGATATTAATAATACTAATGAAGGCAGAAAAAATATTATGTCAGAGAACGAAAATCGTATTTGGGTAAAATATCATGAAGGCTTCAGTAATGCAGTTCGTAAGGAGCTGACATGGCAAAGTTTGTTTGACAATCAAAATAGTTAAATTAAAAATAATAGAAAAATAAACTATTAATTGTATATATAACATAATAAATAAAATAAATTAAACAAATTAATTAATAAAAACTAAACCTAGATTTATCCCTTAACAATTTAATCATAAAAATAGTAAATTTTAGAGCAATATAATTTGTTGTAATAACCGGGAAAGGAGTTGTTTAGCAAAATTATATAGATATATATAATTTAGATCTATCCACACAAGCCGAATTTGAAACCCGGCCGTCGGGACAGGCTATTCCAATTAATTAACACAAACACTGCAGGGGCAATTCATACATTCTTTCGGAGCGTTAAGAATATTCGCAGAAAAAAAGAAATTCTATAGCTTATGAAACATGAGCTTTTAAGAACACTCAACATTCAACGCTCAAATTCTGCACAGGTATTTGGGAAGCCACGACAATTTGACGAAAACGGCCAATTATTTTTATTTATTAATTAGTCATTTTTTTGCTGAGAAAAAAAAAAAATTAAAATAATGACTGACGCATATACTATTGTTATATATCCAATAATTAAATTACTATTAAAGTCTCTATTGTAAAATTTATCAATATAACAAGGTGGTGACTGACAACATTGCTTAATATATATAGTCTTCAAAATTAGTAACAATTAATTCAGATCGACATTAGGTTTTATCGAATGTAGTCAGCCAACTTACCATCTTTTAAAGCCTGATCGACTTAGAGATTATTTGTAATGAGATATTTCTTCAATATATAATATATATATATATATATTATGTGCATATATAAAGAACACTTATATATATTCTCAATTGAAATAAAATTTTATAAAATTTTCATTGCTTTGACTCTTTCGTTTCTTTTTCTTTTCTTTTTCCTTTTTATTATTTCGTTTCATTTACTTTTTACCTTTATTCCTTCTCTTCCCTTTCTTGTTTGATTAAAATTCATTTCATTTACCTTTCTTACCCTTCCCTTCCTTTTCCTTTCCTTTTCTTTTTTTTTTTTTTTTGATTAAACCCCTCTTATTGACCCTTGTTTTCCTCGCCATTTACATAAAACTACAGGTACTTCCATTCGCCTTCTTACAATCCTTCACTATAATTTTTGTTCTATCTCCTCTCTGACTTTCCTTGAAGAGAAAAAAAAGAAAAGATTTATTTGTCACTCAAAAAAAAAAAAGATTCGACATTCAGAAATAAATAAATAAATAACTGTGTGTCCACTTCTTGCATATTACAATTATTCTTGATTAATATTAATAGCATAATCGTTACATAAATATTAATCTATTCAAATAGATAGATAGGTAGATAGATATTTATTTATTAGCACACTTATAGACATATATATAGATATATCCCATTACTCATGATGAACCATTTAAATAATTCAAATAATGATCAAAATATTGAAAGACCACCCCATTTCAAAGATGTCTTTAATTCTAATGAAATCTCAACTAATGTAGTTGATAACAATATTAACACATCTGAAAGTAGAAGACCATCTTTAGTTATTATGTCTTCAAATAATCATGAAATACTTCATTTATCATCATTATCGACAAAGAGACCTTCTAATAATAATAACAATAATGATACTAATTTAAATAATTCAAATGATACGGAAATGATCAATCAAAATAATTTAAATACTTCCAAAACTATTGAAATTACGAATCAAATTTTAAATGAAAACCCAATTCTTCAACAATCTACAACTTCCATTCAAACTGTTACTTTACCTTTAATTAATAATAATTCCAATAATTTAAATTCTAATAAAAATTATAATAATAATCAATTAATTTCAAAATTCCAAAAATTGAATATTCCATCTTCAAACAAATTTTCTTCTTTAAAAAAATCAAATAAATTAACTAAAAATGTTAAAATTTCTAAAAAATTCAGATCAAAATCTTTACCAAATATTTATATACCTTCAAAACGTTCTCATCAATTATTAACAAATATTCAAAAACAAAATAATTTATCAATTCAAAAGCAAAATCAAATTAATCAATCATTTGAAAATCGTCATCAAATTCAAAATCAATTTAAAATTTCACAAAATTCCATTAATCAACAACACCAGCAACAACAACAACAACAAATGTTATTATTACCTCCGGTTAATTTACATTCAATGCATGAAATTGATCTTCAAGAAGTTTTAAAAAATCCTCAACTCAGACATGATATTTTATTTGATCCTCAATTACAATTTAGACCAAATTTAGATGGTGAAAGAGGTCAAAGAAAGAAAATTCAATCTGAAAATTATTGGAATATGATTAAATTAGAAACAAAAAATTTATTAAATGATACTAATAATAGTATTAAATTAAATGAAAATTCTCCAATTATTATAATGTTTCAATGTTTAAAAGGTATTTTAATTTCACTGATACCTGCAAAGGATATTTCTTTAATTGATGAAATTTTAGATGTTAATTTATTAATTCAACAATTAAATTCAAAATGTTTTAATTTTATTGAATTTTCAAATTGGATTTGTTCAATCTTTAAATTACATTGTGCTCCGATGAGAGATTCTTGGGTTGATGAATTAAATTCATTATTTTATAAAGCTTGTGAAAATTCAATTATTAATATTGATTATTTAATTCAAGGTTTTGAAACTTTATTTTTAATTTTAGAAGCAATGAAATTAGATGTTGCAAATCATCAAATTAGAATTTTAAGACCTTTATTATGCTCATCAGCAATTTCTTTTGAACAAGAATATTTTAATAATGCAATTAAAAGAAATAAAATTAATTTTACTTCATCTTTATTATGGTTTAAGAAAAATTCAATTAATTTAAATTCAAATGATGTAAAACAAATTTTAAATTATTCAACTTTAAATTTATTATCATGTTCAAATATGTGTCGTCAATTTCCAAATATCCTTAATTTTGATCATACAAGATTATTATTATTAAGAGCTGATATTAGACATATTATTTGTACAAAAATTAGTTCAATTTTATATAAAACTTTAATTCATCAATATAATTTAGATAAATCTTTATTATCTGATGAAAAAATGTTAAAATTTAGATCTAATATTTTAAATATAATTGTTGATGATAATGGTAATTCAAAATGGACAAAAAATTTAAAAAATTTAGCAATTCAAATTGTTAATACATTATTCAATAATTTAGATTCAAATAAAATTGATTTTGCTTATAATTGGTTATTAAAACAAACTCAACCAAATTCAAAAGTTTATACTTTATTAGAATCAAAACTTTTTGAAAAAATTTTACCTTGTTTATCAAAATCAAGTGATTTACCATCAGATATTAATACATCTAATAATACCAATAAAATAAATGATGATATAATCATTAATAAAGAATTATCAAATATTGTTGAAAGATTAAATCAAATAATTGAGTTCAATTATTATGTTTTCAATGATATCTATTCATCTTACTTAGAATGAATTTCTTTTATTTAGTTTATACATTGCTTACGAAGAATACAAAAATAAAAAAAGAACTCATTAAAACCCCTCTTTAAAGGATCATGAGTTTCCACATCGCATAGCACCTTTATACAGTGGTTAACTAAATAATCCACATATACCAATTTTTTTTTTTTCAATTCCAAATAAAATAACATAATAATATATCAGACTGTTTACTCAAGTTAAGAACAAAATATAATATAAAATCAGTTAATGTATATATTCACAGGGACTATATATTTATTCTAATTAACACTTTACACTCCTTTTTTTCCTTCTTTCTTTCCTGCTTGCTTACTTTACTTATATCGTTTATAAACATTCAAATATATATAGGTCGGATTTAAATTTTGTTTAACTGTACATGAAAAAAATTAAAACAATCTAAATCACTCACTAATGACAGACAGTTGTGCTTAAACGTTTTTGTCAGTGACGTGCGAAATACAAACATTAGATTATCCTTGTTTAATCTTTGTGATATCGTCATGCAATTTACATGTAAACTTAACTTACTTTTAAACAAGAATGAATAGATCTAATCGAGACACGAGATTAGTTGAAATTGATGAGACAGATCGTGTAGATATAGCATCTAGATCAATAAATAGACATGTTTACAATACATTTATTAATATGACATCAAGGTCACCTTCATTTTCACCAACATTTGAAAATAATTTAACTTCAGAACAACTTGAACGTGAAATGAGATTAGATATAGAAACAGATAATATAGATAAAAGTAATATAACACCTGATCCAGTAGATCATGATGAATTAATATATAATAAAGGATTGCAAGATTTAGAAAACTATGGATTAACTGATATAGGAAATTTAGCATCATGGGAAATTTCATCATTTAAATCAGGTTATGATTTACAACAATTAAGAGATGAATCTTCATCAACTTATTGGCAAAGTGATGGACAACAACCACATAATTTGATTATTAGATTTACAAAATGTGTTAGTATAAAATTAATTTCAATTTTTTTGAATTTTGCAGTTGATGAATCTTATACACCTGATAAAATCGCAATTTTCGCAGGTACAGGTGAACATGATTTGATTCAAGTTAAAACATTAGAATTTTTTGAACCAATAGGTTGGCAAAATATCAGTTTTGAAGATGTAAGTAATTCAGGTTTGCTTAAATGTTATTTAATTAAAATTAATTTTATTTCAAATCATCAAAATGGTAAAGATTGTCATGTCCGTGGTATAAAAATAATGTCACCAATCCAGTTAAATTTGGTTTCTTCAAACGATGAAATTTTTGATGATTGTGTTGGATTTACGAGTAAAAAAATTTTATGTGAATCATTAATTAGATAAGCTAATTACTTAAAATTTTTATAATTCTTTGCTAAATAATATATACATATATATATATATATATAAATTTTTAATGTATCAAACCTTCCCATTGTTCATCATCGTCACTAAATTTCTCATCTTGCCAAACTTTATAATTTTCTTGTCTTGAAATTTCAATAGCAAGTTTTAAATCTTCATCCATTTCATTATCTATTTCATTATTTGAAATTTCTTGATCTTCTACTACTTGATCTGTTGATGAAGCTTCTAATGATAATTCTAATGCCCTTTTCAATTGTTGCATTTCTTCATCATTTGAAGTGGCTTCATCTAAGTCTTTGCTGTTATTCAAATCATTTCTACTCTCATTCAATGACATGCTCATAACTAAAGCCATATTTAATTGATCATTTTCATCATCTGAATCATTGACCAGACCATTATATTTATTAATTAAATCATTATGTCTTTTTAATTCCTTTTTCTCAGATTCATAAATGTCTAAAGTTTGCTTGATTTGACTATTGAAATTACCCTTTTTATCATTTAGCCTTTTATTTGATTTTATTTTCTTTTTATTACCATTGCTTGTTATATCTGCATGTTTTGAATTACCACATAAAAAATATTGAGCATAATTTCCAATGATTAATAAACCTCTAGTAATTGATTCATCAATAAAAACTTTAACAATTGTATGAAAAAATTGATTTGGCAATGCTGCTTCAAGATCTTGTAATTTTTTCTTACTGATTCTATCGATTACTGTTCGTAAATATTCACCTGTCATTAAATCAAATATTTCAACTTTACCATAATGATTCGCAATCGCTATAAATAATGAATTTATACTTATAGATGCAACAGGATTTATTCGACTAGCTAAGGTATTCATATAATCTGGTTCATCCAAAAATTTAGGTATTATAGTTTTCAAATTAATTGGTTTTATTTCATCAGATAATAAAGATTCTCTAACATTAATGATTTCAATATGTCCATATTTATTACAAACAGCGGCTAATAATGGATCAGTACCAATTATATCACATTTTCTAGGTATAAACATTTTATCATTTGATTCAAATACAACTTGAGAAATTGATGAATTTTGTGGCCTATATACTAGCTGTGGAAATGAGTTCGAATTGTGGTTTAGAGGCAAATCATTACTCTCTTCATCGTAAGAAAAAATAATCAAACTTTCACTGTTCCAGCATACAACAGTTTTATTACCATAATCGACAAATAAGTTTATTGACATTTCACCTGACAAAGTATAGTCAACTTCACCGATCTTAATTAATTCAACATTAATTTCTGGATTTCTTAAATGTTCAAAAACTCCTTTAAGTAAAAAAATGTGCATACTTTCAGTTACTAAAATAACAGCTGTTTTACCATCACTTTGAAATTTAGAAATTCTTCTCATACTTTCATCACTTGATTCTATTTGATATTTAAATAAACAATCTCCATTTCTTATATCCCAACCACAAATTAATCCTGATTCATCAGCACTAAATGCACCAACTGTCCCTATTTTAGTTAATAAATTATGTGATGAAATCAATGTGTTTGATGATGAATTTCCATTTTTCGACGATTTAAATAAAGTTGATGTTGAAGAATTCATTGTTATTAATGGCGGTGGTTTTAATTCTATATCTTTATTCATTGAAATTGATGAATTAACGCAGGCACAAACACATATAACTTTACCATTCCCATTCATTATTCCCCAATTACGAACATCTGATAAAACTAAATTTTTCCAACCAATCAAAGCACCAGAAACGGAATTATCCCATCTACCAAATATTAATGACCTACTACCATGTAATGAACTTGAAGATGTACCATCATCAAAACTTGTTAAACCTTCAGGGACAAAATCTGTTGAATACTTAAGACTCTTCCCATTTCTCAAATCACAGGTTACAATTGTTTCTCTGGGTAGATCAATCATTGTTAATTTATTTCTATTCCAATCAATTAAAATAGAACTTCCTGTGAGTATATTTCCAATAAAAAACTGATGGGTTAACAACCTTCCCCTTCGAAAACTGTACCTTAATTGAGATCTATATAATAATTCAACTTTATATTTATTTGATCTTGTAACTGACGAAAAAACATTTGATGCATAAGGAAATTGTGAATTAAAAAATGAATGCCACAATATATCATCTTTTAAAAGGTCATTCCATTTTGTACAAACCAGCGGTATGTTTTTCAATGTTAAAGTATCAGTGTAGGATAATATCAAAATTAAAATCTCCGTTGGAAATGTATTTACATTAAATGATGGAAATTCTGTTATATGTGACATCTCATTTCCAATTTCGCCCTTCTTAGATAATATATTTTGTTCATTTGTACCTTCATCAGAAGACATTGCCTTCGATATATAGAGTCAAGCCAGATTTTTTTTAAGGAAATATGCGCCGTAAATGACCTGTCATGTGCTAACTATATAACAGTTTATGATTTACAAAAAAAAATTACGATTACAAAATTCATGTCATGAGGAAATTGCCCGAAAAAAAAAGGATAATGGATAATGTATGAAAAGAGGAACAGCCAAGTAAAACAAAATTAAACTCAGTTTTTCTACACGTTTTTAATAATTTATTCTGTAATTTTAATTTTTTTTAACATATTAGAGTGTTTATAAAGGGAAATATCATACAATAAGCTTAAAAAATTTTATACATGCATGTATACATAGAAATATTTATTGATTTATTCTTCTAAAGTAGCAAGATAAGCTTCAGCTTCTAAACCTGCCATACAACCAGTACCTGCAGAGGTAATAGCTTGTCTATATTTACTATCTTGAACATCACCGGCAGCATAAACACCTTCAATTGAGGTGGAAGCAGTACCTGGTTTAGTCTTAATATAACCGGTTGCATCAGTTTCTAATTGATCTTTAAATATTTGAGTAGCTGGAGTATGACCAATTGCATAGAATAAACCATTAACAGGTAAATCTTTAACTTCATCAGTTTTAACATTTTTAATTTTTAAATGAGATAAGAATTTACCATCACCTTTAGCTTCTAAAGAAACGGTATTATAAAGGATTTCTAATTTTTCATTCTTTTGAACTCTCTTTTGCATAATAGTTGATGCTCTTAAATGATCTTTTCTAACAATCAGGTAAACCTTAGATCCAAATTTAGTTAAGAATAAAGCTTCCTCACAAGCTGAATCTCCACCACCAATAACAGCCAATGGATTATTTCTGAAAATTGGAACAGCACCATCACAGACTGCACAAGCAGAGATACCTTGTTGCCAATAAGTTTCTTCACCTGGTAAACCTAATCTCTTAGCAGAAGCACCTGTTGCAATAACAACAGCATCTGTTGTAATTGGTTCATTATCTTCATAAAATTCAGGCCAAAGTTTAAATGGTCTTGATGAAAAATCAACTTTAGAAATAGTTTCAGTAATAATTTTTGTGCCGAATTTTTCAGATTGTTGTCTCATTCTATCCATTAATTCTGTACCTGTTAAACCTTCAGGGAAACCAGGAAAATTTTCAATTTCGGTAGTAGTAGTCAGTTGACCACCAGCTGCAATACCGTTAGCCATCATACCTTCATAAAGAACTGGATGCATTTCAGCTCTAGCAAGATAGATTGCGGCAGTGTGGGCAGCTGGACCTGAACCAATGATTGTGACTTTGTTATGAACCATTCTAATATTGTTAACAAGACTTTGTGATTTGAATACGGAGCGGAAAGAGCTTAGCATACAATAAAGAATAACTTAATTGAAGTCACCAAAATAAATTAAAGTCAAGAAGAACCGACACCTCTTTTATACGTCTCGAAAAAGCGTCTTTTCTTTTCCTCAGCTTTGAAATCAAAAAAAAATATTAATCATCTTTGCCACATTTCCAGACTCGCTTAGAAATCACTAATTAAGTTAAGAAGTGAAGAGCGAAGAGTGATGGTAATCTTTAATACAAATCAAGTGCACTCTGGCAGTACAAACTGGCGCACTGCGGGAGCCGCACCCAGTAACGGATCCAGTACAACACTATTCGCCCAGTATTCCAGTCGGCGTCTCCTTTTTTCAAGAAATTCTCCATCAAATCGGTCCTCCCAAAAAGCACTTTTTGGTGGGAGTTTTCCCACAGCAACACTTTTCCCATATTGGGCCACCAACTGTTTCCTTAATGCAGCAAACTGATTATATCTTTTTTTAACAACAATTTGACTGTCATTCCATAATGTCAAAGTTAATGTCCATAATACAAATTTTCCTAAATTGTTACCTTCAACGATTATAGGATTAGTAATTGTGCAGCGTTTGCACCAGTTTGAATTGTTGTTATCACAATTATAAAAGTTATTATCTTCGGCATTGGTCGTCGCTATTGTATTATCTTGTAATTTAATGGGTTCAGGTGAAACACCCACCAATGAATCTGTATTAAGACCATGTTTGGACATTATTCAATATGTGATATTGAATCCCACAATAAATTGAGAAGTACCAAATAAAGAATTTACAATTAAGTATATCTTTTATTGAAGACAGAAATGAGCCTCAAGTTTTTTTTTATTTCTTAAAGTGAAGCGTAAAGCGTACCGTGATTACGTAAATTTACATCATTCTCTAAGTATCAACATATTTATTTTATTTTACAACCAGAATTTTATTTAACGATTGGAAAACTTGTGTGAATCAATGAAATATGATTTCCTTCACTATAGGTATAGTAAAAGGCCAAAAAAGTAAATTAAATGTTGGTCTTTTATTAAATTTATAATACTTTAAAACATTACTTTAAGAATTTAAAATTATTTGTCAGAAAGCAAATTTGAAAGTAATAAAAGTATGAATTTCACTACAACACGTTACGGTAGGTAATGATAATAACAAAATCCTTAATTTTGTTGTGTTATGTCTTATAGCATTGTCAATGATTTTGAATATTTAACTCGACACAATCGCAACAAATTTATTGTCGCAAATTTTTCTATAAGATTTTTACACAACATGAACTTCGAATTTTTTTTTTTCAATTTTAAATTTCTTTATATCTTTTAAATGGTTCTTTAATTATCGATAGAATTCTTATAATCACAAGATAAAATAATTCACAAATATGCTTTCTAAATCTTTAAATCTTCTGAGACGTGTCCCTAATAAGACCAAGTTAGATCCATTTAGCGTTTTTTCGAAATTAAATAATATTCAATCAAATTCATTTTCATCTTCATCATATCCAAAAAATGATTCAGCTCCAACTCCATGGTATTTAGATCCACAAGAATCACCATCGGTAACATCACCTTTAAAACAAATTGTGCTCCCTGATTTACCTGAATATCATCCCCAGACTTTAGAAAATTTGGTTGTTTATTTAGCCAATGAATTAGGTATAGATGATTTAATAGTCTTCGATATGCGTGATAAAATAAACGATAAATTAACCGAAGGTGCTCATGCTATGTCTGATTTTATGATAATCGGAACTGGTAAGAGTCCGAAGCATTTGCAGAAAGCGTCTTCTGAATTAGATTTTTATATTAAACATAATTTACATAAATTACCGTCAACTGAAGGTATTCTCAAAAGTGGTGCTTTGGCAAAATACCATCGTAGATTACAAAGAAAGGGTAAAAAGGCTCCTGGTTACTCGAAACATACCTATGGTGTGTCACCAAATACTTGGGTTATGACTGATACTAAGACAGATGGAATAATAATTCATATGTTAACACAGGAAAGAAGACTTGATTTAAATTTAGAATATTTATGGTCAAACGATCAAGATAAATCGAAATATGAACAGTCGAGATCTTCTAGTACATCTGATGATATTTTTAAAGGTATTAGATATTTTCACACATCTGCAATCAGACAAAACAGTTTTGATAAATTTGATATCAATTTCAATAATTATTCAGATCATTTCCAATGTTTATCAAGATCTCATCTTGTGGATTATAATACAACTCCATTGAGTAAATTAAAAGATCATGTGAATTTAATGTATTCTGCAGGTTTGAATTTGGATTATAATCTATTGTCATTATATTTTAAAACAATACTAGAATCTGATGAATTTCATAAAGATTTAAAGTCTAATGCTGAAGTATTTAGAAACCGTGAACGTTTTATTCATAGTCTATTAGATAACTATAATATTAATCTAACAACTGAAGAAATTTTGAAATTCCTTTCACTTTTAATAATATCGGGTTCCGGATTTAATAATGAATCATTCTTAACTTTGAAAAAAATAATGAAAACTTTCAATATACAACATGAGAACCTTCATGAATATTCAAAAACAATCAATCAAATTAATTTACTATCTGAAAGAATTACAAATACATTAAATAAAGAACATCGTTCGTTGAAAAGAGATATTGATTCTCTTATGTTAACAGTTTTTGCAAATAGATCAAATTGGATCCATTTCTTTCAAGTTTTAGATTCTGCAATTAAAAGAAATGATCTTGCATTAGTACAAGCTTCACTTCCATTAGTTGCAGTATGTGCAGATTTGATGACCGCTTCAGAGTTTGAACAAAAATTCTTACCACTTATAATAGAAAAAGGTTTCTCTGAGGGAACTGAAAGATTTGCTGATTTATTATATGATAAAACTCATCCTAACTAATTTATAAATTCCCTGTATATATCCAATTTTAAGTTTTTACTCTATCATATAAGTTTTTATGATTTAACTAGTTTTTTCCACTTTAAACACCATTGTATATCTTCGTTATTATGATCATTCTCCAACGAACTGTCTTGCACATAGATTTTATCCCCAATTCTAATATCAATCCATTCATTCCATAAGCAAACTAATCCGATTTTATGAAGGTTACCATTTGATGTTTCAAGTTCAACAATTTTTAATGAATCACCGATGCATTGAATTCTTTTTATAATCCCAACAGAAGTATCAACCAAGCTTTGCGTCATTTCTTCTTGTTTAATAATTGCATGACTGGTATCAATCCTGAATTTCTCAATTATTTCTTGCAAGTTTGTTACATATATTTGATTTGGTCCAATAATCATTTCTTTCGGTTTTGTAACAGATCTTGGAAGTTTACTGGTACGATGATCACTTAATTTTTTTGAGTTCTCTCGTATTTTATCTAAAGTTATGAAACGATTGTCATTTTCATTGGAATTTTCCACCTTTTTACTAAATGAAATGGAGAAGGTAGATTTAGGGTTTTCAGTACGTGGTTTTTTTCTAGCTCTATCAACTTTTAATCCTAACTCCCTAATATCCAATCCAGTAACTGGTGCAATTGGCTCTGAAGGCTCAATAATTTCTGTACTGTTTACCCCCAATTGTCTACTGAACAAGATGCTTTTGGTAGAACTTATAGTTTTTTTATTATCTGCTTCCATTTCTTGGTCTAAGTGTTGATTCTTAGTAAAATTAAACATCAAACTCCAACTAAATTCTCGACTTTTCAGATCACCAAGTACGATTAAATGTTACGCGTTCATGTTTGGAAGATATTTTGATGCCTTTTATTCGTTCTTCAGTTTAAATTCACAAAAATACATAGTTCAAAATTATAATAAACTATACAATTATACAATTATTCTTTTGATTTTTTAATGATATCCACCGTATCCTCCTCTATTATTACTGTAGCCACCTCTTTCATAGCTATTATTGTTGTAACCGCCTCTTCCATAATTATTATTATTATAGCCACCTCTGCCACCGTAACGACCTCTGTTTCCATAACCACCTCTAGGATTGCTGTAGCCACCCCTTCCGCCATAACCACTATTATTATAAGTATTGTTATTATTATTATTATTATACGAATTGTAAGTTTCACCAGGATTGGCGTAAGTATCATAATTATTTTCATACATATTTTGAAAATTGTTCATACCCTGGTTAAACGCTGCAGTTTGTTGTTGTTGTTGAACCTCTTTACCATAGATATTAATAAAAAATTTGTAACCCCCAGCTCTTAAATTATACATGCTGTCTTGTCCTGGACCTGTATGATTTTTGTAATCAATATTATTAGAAAAGCCGCCCCCGTTATTACGTTGGAAACGATTGTTGTTATAATTTCTGAAGTAGAGAATTTTTTCTTTATCTTCATTTGTTAATACAGGTTTATGTGGCCTGTATCCTGTAAGTAACATTGATTTTCCGAAGACTTTTGGAGGCATTTGAAATTCAACCATCATGAAATCAAAAGTACTCAAATCTGAATACTGATTTTGTTCACTTTGAAATGGAAATTTGAAGAAATCGGATGGCTTGTAGATTTCATGTGGTTTTGCAGTACCTGCAAGATGAGTTTTATGAAAGTTAAAACATATTTCATCTTTCTTTTTTTCTGAATTATACAATTTTGAAAACTTTTTATAATATGGATTCTTTTTACCCACAAACAAGACTTCATTTTTATGACTATTTCTGTTCTTTTCATCTTCAGTTAGTTGATCATATTTAGTGCGGACAACACGCAACAGTCTTTCTTCATCAATAAATGGTAATAATGCAATACCACGCCAAGATTGTTTTTCCCCATTCATATCAATCTTGAATTCTTCTGGATAAAAATCAATAATTTCTGAATCTGGTTCAGACATAAGAGCTCTGAAAACTTCTGGTAAATTTTGATTAGAAGCAGCTGGTAAAACACTCATTAATTGTTCAAATGGTTGGAACGGTATACCTTGTTTAAATTCAACTTTAATTTCGGCCAATTCAGTAAAATCTGCTGCAAATGGTGCATAATGATATGGATAATACCAATTCCAAGAAGGACATCCTTGATAATAATACAATAAAACCCAAGAAATACCTTCAACATAACATTTAGCCATATCTTTTCTAATTTTAGAAATTTCCTTCTCATTCGTTGTTTTAAATTTCTGTTGATAATATCTTGCTTTATAACCTGGCTCCCATAACCTGATATCTTCATCTTCGATATCTTCATCCTCTTCTTCATCAACATCCTCATTATTATTATCATCGTTATCATTTGCTTCAATACCATCATGTTTTCTTTTCTTCTCATTAACATCATCTGCAATGTCAATTGGTTCTTCCTTTTCACCTTCTTTTCCAGTCGGAGTTTCATTATCACGGTTTTGCTGTTTTAACATATTTTCCCTTAAAACATCTGCAACACTTAGGTTACCTGCATTAGCTTTAGAAATAGTATTTATATTTTGAACAATATCATTATTACTCATCTGAAGTCCACCAGTAACTTGACCTGAACTTAAATTGGTTAAAGTCATATTTTGTGACGGATTAATTGGTGCATTATCTTTACCTTTACTAACAGTTTTTAATAATTGATTATTAACTATATTTTGCTGTTCTCTATCAAGTTGCCTACGTTTGAAATTAGCTTCCCTACGTAATTCTTGTTCACGCCTCCTCTTAAAAATTTCATCCTCTTTTAAGGCTAGTTCTGATAATAATTTCTCCACCCTGTCTAAATTTAGCTGTCCATCACATGTGATATAATGTTTTAATTTAGGTAATAATCCTTTCCATATTCCAACTAAAGTATCAAGAGAACTGTCTCTAACATCCAATGAAGGCAAATGAGGTAAGAAATCATTACCAACGAAAAAACACATGAAAACCCAATCATCGATTGCTCTTTCAAAATCATATTTGAATGGTAATCTTGGAATGTTTAATTCGATTTCTAAATATTCTCTTAACACATTGATATGTAACCAAATAAAAGGTTGCTTTTGATTTTTCAGCTTCTCTTTGGTTTCTTCATCCATATATAGTTGATCCTTTGCTGTCAATTGTCTTTGCATATTGTCTTTTGCAAAAACATCTTCTCTTAGAACTCTAAAATGTGGTTCATGGGTTGCTAATGATAAGAAAATCAAATCTGCATCCAAACCGTGAATACAATGTGAAACGTTTGGGTTATATTCTGGATCTGATCTTTGAGACCTAATGAAATTCATAATCTTATGTTCACCTTCACCAGGCACGGATGCATCACTAATGATAACTTGTAATTCTGCCCATCCAGGATCCGTTGATAATTTATATGCCACCCAATATTTCAAACTTGCTGCAAGGATATCCATAAATGGAGTACCTGGAGTAATGGAATTAGAATCCCAACTTTTTTTACCTTTGATTGTTAGATCTATAATTTCACCTCTTGCTTCCATTTCAGCCAACTCTCTCTGTTTTTCTTCATGTGCAATTTGTGCATCTTTTGCGGATCTAAAACGTCTAGATCTTTGTTGATTCATCTTTGCTCTTGGTGCCACACCATCAACTGCAATCATAAGTAATTTACGAGGTCTTGCAATATTTAAAACATGATCAGTATATTTGAAGATTTCCATCATCATTTCTTCCTCCGTTTCAGGAGCAGGCCTGTTTTCAGGATGTGAACATGGATGAACAATTGCATTCATATCTAAATAAAGATTATCCAACTCACCATTTGGATTAGGATCTGAATAATTGATCGGTTGTTCGATACCATCAACTATTGGTCCTTCTTCATCAATAACTGAAGATATAATTTTTGGATATTTCTTAGACAACCAACGAAACAGTGCTGGAACACCCATGATTGATTAATTAAATTGTCCTTGTTAGAAGAGGATAAAATAAAAGAAATAGAGAAAACCTACTTGATTTGGAAATTGTTGAATAATGGAAAAGCAAAAATCATGAAAAAAGAAAAAAATTCTGCAAAAAAAAAAAAAAAAAAAAAAATATAATTTTATAAAAAATCATGTTTGCGTCGATAGACGTAGATAAAAAATAGAAAAATCAGCTATTGGCAATTGAACATGTATTTTACATTTTACCCCAAATGAAATTATATGAAGATTTAAAAATAGGATATATATTAATTTTACTATGCTACAGGAAATTTTTAGGGATGTTTGCCACAGCTGCTAAATTGAAGTTAAAGGTCGACACTGAATTGAAAATTTTAGTTTCAAATAGACCGATCACTCATAAATCGATTATAAAAAGGAACAACAAAGAAAGTGCAATTGGATCTCCAAATAATGGACCATTAGTTTCAGCTAAGGGTAAAGGTATTTCTAAGTTAAAAAAAGATACCAATAAGGCAAATAAACAGTTTATTCATGATTATTCTGTATTTCCAGAATCATTACAATATAGACTACCAAATGAAAATGAAAAAGGTCAACCGCCAAAACCACATTCAAATATTATTAAATTAATTTTTGAACAAGGTGGTATTGAGTCAATGGATTTAAATTTAAATTATGACAAATTTTCCAGATATCCAACAACCAATCCGTCAAAATTAAATAAAAGAATAGATAGGCCTAACTCAGTTAAAATGTTGACATCAGATTTTATTGATGATTCACTATATAATGTTAATTATGGATATTTCTCAAAAGAAGCGGTCATTTTTCAGCCTGATAGGCCGTTTGATTACAATCATTTGGCAGGTCAAGATGAATTTATGCAAAAATGGTTACAAGCATATGATAAATATGATCAAGAGAAAATTAATGCTTTTCAAGTCATTAAAAGACCAACAAGTGGCACAGAATCAAGTAAGCCAGAAGACAAAAATAAAAACAAAACTACAGATAAATCACAGGATGTTGAAGATTATCAAATTGTGAAACCATCATTACAATTGTGGCATACACCAACTGAATTATTTCAACCATTTTATGGTGAAGCATTAGCCCGTCATATTTTAGTTAATTATAAATTGAATAATTTCCCATATGATGATTTAGTCATTTATGAAGCTGGTGCAGGTAATGGTACATTAACGCTAAATATTTTAGATTTTTTGGAAAAGAATGAACCAGAGGTTTATGCTAGGACAAAGTATAAAATTATAGAAATTTCATCAAAATTATTTAAGAAACAGAATTCTAGATTAGACAGACATAAAGATAAAGTTGAAATTATAAATAAATCTGTTTTAGAATGGAATACATTAGTTAACGAACCATGTTTTTTTATTGCATTAGAAGTTTTTGATAATTTGTCACATGATGTTGTTAGATATGATATTGATACAAAACAACCTTATCAAGGTTATGTTGTTATTGATGAACATAATGATTTTCATGAATATTATTCACCAGAATTAGAACCACTCACAAAAGAATTTTTAAAATTACGTGAACAAAGTGCATTACCTATTAGAAAACTTAAGAACCATCCAGCATTTCAATTTTATCCTTGGATGAAAATAAGAAATATTTTAAATCCATTACGAAACAATTTATCTGAACCTGAATATATTCCTACAAGATTATACAAATTATTTACGATTTTGGAAAAATATTTCCCTCAGCACCAAATTTTAGCATCTGATTTTTCACATTTTGATAAGACTATTAGAGGTTATAATTCACCAACTGTTCAAACAATGTACAAAGATAATATGGTAAATACTGATTCATATATGGTTGAACAGGGATATTTTGATATTATGTTTCCAACAGATTTCAAATCTATAAATGAAATGTATAAGCAAGTGACTGGAAAAAATAGTAGTACATGTTCTCATGCCGATTTCCTTAGACAATGGGCAGAAATAGAAAAAACCAAAACAAAATCTGGTGAAAATCCTATGCTTGAGCTATATTCTAATGCTGACTTTATATATTCATCTAACAATCCAATAAGTTAAAATAATTCCTGTATATTCTTTATATTATTGTATATTTATATATATATATATCTATATATATATATATATAATTAACATATTTAAATCAAACTATGAAAGTTACAAAAATGCTGAAAATCAAAATGGTCATACTTCACTATGTAGAGATAGATAAGCTAAGAAAATATGCCATCAAGCTTGGAATCTTCTAGAAGTTCATCATATTCCCAAATAGGAAGTTACTTTTCTCGAATCTTCTAGCGCCCTCGATTTTGGGGCTCGTTATAAGAATGTTATCATTTCTCTATATAACACAATTTGTCAGCGGTTTTAATCTTTTTTTTTTGTATATAAAGTAGGTATTTTCACTTCATTTAAAAATATTGCTGAAATGATACTGAAATTTAGATGATCTTATTGTTTTCTTTTTATTTTTTAAATATAGAGAGTTACTCCAAACCACTACTATTTCTCATATACTTACCAAGATGTTTTTTGTTAGACAACAACAACCTGAAACTTTTTTAAACAGATCTATTCCAATTTCATCATCTATTGCGCATTTGAATGAATTGTGTTTGCTAAACAATTTGCAAAGAGAATATGCATATAGACAACAAAAAATTGAAAAGAGACAAATCCAGAAAATTAATCAACCACAAATTGAATTTACTCAAGATATTGATAATTATTATATTATTTTAGATAAAAAAGTTACAAGAAACAATTATTCATTTATGAATAAATTTAACGGTTATACATTAAAACAAGTAGACAATTCATTGATTGTTAAATCTCCAAGAGATAATTTTTATAAGAATTTCACCCTTCCTGAAAACATTGATTTAGAAGCAGATATTACTTATAAACTTAGAAATAATGGATATTCTATGTTAATTTCTATTCCTAAAAAAAATGAAAAATATCAATTAACAACTACTGCATTTAGAGTACCTGATATGTTTGATAATTTAAGGCTATTAACAAATGCATTAAATAACAGAGACTGTTATGCGGCTGTAAATGAAAAAAATGTCAACGAAAAAGCCGTGTCTGAACCTAAGATGATTAATGCTGCTAAGAAAATTAAAATTCCAATAACTCATGATGATGAAAGTGAAGAAATTAATGTTTTGACAAAAGCCAATCCAGAAAACGGAAAAGAACAAGATGAAGTAATGGATAAATCAAATATTGATAATGAAGATTCATATTTACAAAGTTTAACTAATGATACTCAAAAGGAAGATGATGAAATAATGGTCGACACAAATGTTGATAATGAGGATTCTAATTTACAGAGTTTAGTTGATGACGCTCAAAAGGAATTTATTGAGCCAGAAAATGCTGAAAAAAATATCCCTAATTTATTAAAGAATTATAATACAATTAGAAGGCAAACAGTGTTCACGCCAAATACAATTATGGAAGATTCAAAGAATGGTATTGAAATAAATGACGATTCCATGGAAGAAGATGTTGATATTCCTGTGAAGAAAAACATGAGTCCAACAATTGAGGATCTTGTTGACGAAGAATTTTTATAAAAATTCAAGGATATTTAGGTATTTAATTTTAATGTGTAATTTGTATATTTATAAATCTGGGATGATAATGTGAAAAATTCTTAAAACGGTAAAAAAAATTTTAATAGTAGTAATTTGTAATTCTATTACACAACTTCTTTTTAAATTATTAAGATTAAATCATTAAAAAAATATAAACATATATATAAATATATATACGTCCGGATATATTAGATAATAATTATTAAAAAAAAAAAAAAGGAAACGATTAAAAAAATATCATAAAGGAAAAGAAGATACGAAAGGAAAATATAAGAATATATTCAAAATTATGTAGCAAAAAGTTTCAAGAAATATGGAATATGCGAATAAATAATTTAAGATTTTGATCCCGTAGCTGATGGCATTCCTGGTATTATATGATCATCCAAAACCAATCTATATTGCTGTTCAGAATTCAATGATAAAACTGAAGAAGTTTCAGCATCATCATCCATATAATTCAAATTCGGATATTTTGGTAATTTTTTTATGGTAGGAGTATGTGATTTATTTAATGAAGAAGTTGAATCCAATGTTGATTGATTAATAGTTGAAGAGGTTGTTAATGAAATTAATTCCCCAGAAACTAAATTAGTGGCTTCCTCTGAAATTGTAACAAATTTTTTTGAAGATTTTTTCCTCAAAACTAAAGTAGAATCGCTATCTAAAGTTGAAGTATTATCATTTGATTTTTTATAAAACATCCTTCCACTCGGACTAGAATTATTAGATTTAAATTTAAAAGATGAAGGTAATATTTCATTAGATGATGCGTTTGGTTTATTTGGTAGAGATAAAGATCTCTTTAATGATTTTTGATAAGAGTTAATATCTGAATCTATTATCGCACTATTAAAATTATAAGCAGCTGTTATAGTGTTATGTCTTTGTAAATTATCAACTAAACCGAAGTCTGTAGTAAGAGTTGAGCTTGAAGAACTACCTGTTTCCAAGATAAATGCAAGTTCATCATTTGGTGAAGGTGATTTTGATTTAGATCTGTGGCAACAATTTAAAGAACTATGATTTTTTGGTAATGGTATATTAGTCTGTACTATATCGTCTGGAGAATGTGCCTTCTTTCTAATTTTACCTACTAATCCAAAAGACAGAGCATCTGCTATGTCTGATATTGGTGTCATGAGTTGTCGAGTAGCTGTCTGCATTTAATAAATATGCTTTGTAGCAATTTTTAGTATTCTATTCTATGAAAATGGAATGAAAACCAAAGCTATAATTAAAAAAGGAAGGACGGAAAATCTAGTCCTTTTAAATAGTTAAATAAGAACAACTAGAACCCTAGCAGTTAGTAATCAGAAATATATATACTATTATTCTAGTCTCGGATTCGGAACAGTAGTTTATAAACATTTTTTTTCGCATCGATCTGCCGTATATATATATATATACTAATACTAATCCTCGGGGAAAATATGGAAATAAACTTATCAGTACTATAATAGGATATAGGATATAGGAAATAGGATATATATACGACATACGACGCAACACGTAATTATTAGGGGGTACGACGACCCTGTCATCTTTTCCAAATGTTTTTTAATTTTTTAATTAATTTGTATACGGTTGTCCGGGCAGGTACGTCAAAGACCGAGCCGACAATCGACAACCGACAACCGACAACCGAGCATTTATCAATGTGTTACCGAGAATTAGCCCTCAATATTTTCAAAAATACATGATACATGATACATTAATAGATAAGTGATAATACTCAAAAATCATTTCCATGTTTATTGTAATTAAATAATTAAGATGATACCTGCAATCCCAGTATATTCTATATATTAATTTCTATTGCTAAATTATACATTATTTAATATTTATTTACGCACGAACACTTGGCTGAAAGGAAAATGCATCAGAATTTTCAAAACTACTTTCAGACATGTAACTTTGACTACTTACACTCCGACCACTCTTAGAAATAATGCTGTCTTTACCTTTCTTTAAAACACTTTGTAGATTCATTACTCTTAATGAATGTTTAATACTGCGACTTGTCAAACTTGATTGTTTGCTAATATTTTTACTTAAAATTGTACCAGTTTGTCCTATTCCCACGCCTCTTTCATTATAATAATGGTGTTCATGATTATTATTATTATTATTATTATTAACATCAGATATTGAACTATATTCATCATCATATACATCATCTAATGATGAGATTGATGATTTACTACTAATAGATTGATTAAAATCTGTATCTTCTTCTTCAATAGTTGAAATACTTGAATGATCATCTTGGCCATGATTATTAGTATTATTATTAAATCTATATCTATCTTCTTCACTACTTTCTGTTCCAATTGTAGACCATCCAGTAGATGAACTTGTATTTGTATTTAATGTACTAGTTGAATTAGTGGATCTAGTTGTACCTTTATTCTCCAATTCTTTATTTTGAGACAATGATAATTCTGATCCCACATTTAAAGAATCCGTATTTAAATCACCAACACTTAAAGGAGCAAAAATAGATGTTGAAGTTCTACTACTGGTAGAAGTAATACTTTCACTTGATTCAATATATTTATCCATAATTTTTTGAATTTCTGTTCTTTCATGATAATTAATTGATTTACGTCTACTTGAATTACTTTGAATAGATTTAACTCTTTCAAAATGATTCAATTTAGATATATCAAATTTCATATCAACTCTATTCATAATACTCTGACTTAAATAATGTTTCCATAAAATAATTAATTGATCCTTTTCAGCAGTTGCATTATTATCTAATTCAAATATATTCTCATCTTCAGAATTAATGGTACTTAAAGATTTGTCAATAGGGACTAAAGTTGCGAAACTTATTTTTTCATTAAGTTTATTCTTTGTCACTTCAGAAATTGGAGTAGTTTTTTTAGTTTCTGTTTTATGTATATTGTGTGTTCTAAATGTTGTATTATGAATGTCAATTAATTTAGGTTCTCCTATTTTTTTACCTCTAATTGATGTTTTTCTATTTATTAATTTATTATTACTCTTGAATGAAATAATTTTACTTTTCGATACTTTAATTTTCTTCATTAATTTCTTACCTAATTTTTTAATAGCTTCAATCAAAATTAATAAGCCTGCAACTAATCTTGATTTACGCCTAACAGCATTAGAACGCTTAAGTTCACAAACTTCTGATTCCTTAGTATCATTTGCGCTATTGTCAAATATTTTTGGTAATGGTTTGTTATAATCATTAATTGTATTAGAGTTATTTTTCAATTTCATTGAAAGGGATGGTAAATTCCTTTGCAAACTTGATTTTCTACTGATATTCTTATGAACATGAAATGGTTCAACTATCGAACTCGACAAATTATCTTTTGTATTTTTTTCATCACCATTCCTACTATTGTCATCATTATTTTCTTCAGAATTCACATCATGTTTTATTTTTCTTATAGAAAGTGAACTATCTATACTATTCGCAGTAGAAGAGGATGATTTCAATTCCAATAATTCTTCTAACAATTTATCTAAACTAGCGAAATCAACGCTCTTTGCATTTTTATCATGCATTGAAATTCTAATATCACTTGCAAGTGTTTGAATTGATCTTAATGAAGTGCTATTTAATTTTGATTTTTTACCACTAATTGTACTTTTCCGACTAATATCTTTAGATTCAGGTTTTTTATAATTTGAAATGTTTTTTAATCTTTTTGAACTTCTTCTAGGAATCTGTAGACCTTCTGTATTAGTAATTTCAATATTTTTTTGAATTAGTGGAGTCATTTCATCAACAGGTTTTATTTTATTTGATCCGATTGATCCAATTGACTTAATACGTTTTGATAAAATTTCATCATTAATAACTTCATTTTTGTGCTTTCTTAATAGACTTCTTCTAAGATATGGATTAACTAATAATTGATTTGAACTAATTGAATGAACAGGTTTTAAAGAAGGTCTTTTCCTAAGTAGATCAGCTTTTTCAGAATTTTTTAAACTTTCTTCATACTGTGATTCTTCTGTGTTTGATCTAGATTTAGTACTAATGCTTTGTTTAAATTCTTCTATTTGCTTTAAACTGTTAATTTCTGATCTTGAATCTTGTTCTTCTTCTATTTTCTCATTTTTCTCTAATTCCGGTTTTTCTGCTTCTTCTTCTTCCTCTTTGTTCTCGTTTACATGATTTTCAATTTCCTTCTCTTTAAATAGATTCTCTTCACTATTATCAAGTGGTATATGCAAATTATGTTTTAAATTACCATATTTTTGGTTATATTTTTTTTCAAAATTAGCTTCATCTTCACTAGTTGGAAATGGTGTAACTTTTGGAATACCAGATTTAATGAAAATTGAACCAGCCCTTTCAATAATCTTTGGTGAAGATTTCCTGCTTTTGCTTTCATCATTTATTGAAATTTCCTCAGATGATGGAAATTCATAGTTTAATAAATCTCCAATATATGATGGCTTGGCAATGTGTGAATTTGACATTGAAATTATCCTTTTACTTTGTTTCAATCCTTTTAATAGTAAATATTTTTATTATAGATGATGATTTTTCTTTGTTGTTGTTTCTTAAAAAAACCAAATTTAAAGGAAAAGAGTTAAACATTATAAAATATTAGTTAAATATATATTAAAAGTTTGTCTTTTGCTTCTATACTTCGACTTTTGAGTCAGCTATACTCCATCTCAAATATTTTTTTTATCTGTTAGATAATAGGGTGGCTGGCCTAAAATTGCCTATTTGGGAAATGACGTGGCTGGTCAAAATTTTTTTTGTTGATCTTTCGAGATCAAAACATGAGTTGTTTTTTTTTCCAGCTAGTATAATTTTTTTTATTAGTTATTTTCTAATCACTAAACAGGAGCTACGATAAAGAAAAGAAAAGAACGAAAGAAAGAAAATAAAAACGGAATTATAAAGTACAATACTAATACGAGTGGATTGAAAATTAAATTAATATAGATGGATGAATTTAACTGAGTAAAGATCAAATAAAATATTTTGGCTCATCAAAAACATGGTACTGATGACCCCTAACACCTTCGCCTAAAAACATTGAAGGAAATCTTTTATCTTTATTAATCCATACTTCAGGAACTTTAGCTTGTGAATATTCTTCATTAACTTCTCCAGGTAATGGAACAACAAATTTACCAACTTGTAATTCAGTATCTGTAATACTACCTCTACTGATTCTTGCATAACCTGTTCTTTTTATCTTTTTATATAAAATATATTCACACCAACGATCATCATCTGATTTATCAATATCATGCATACCTGATTCTTCACTGACATAAGTATTGTAATTACCCTTCAATGGTTTTGTAACTAAATAACTTAATAAAATCATTGGTCTATCTGAACTACCCATAATTTTTTGTAATTCTAAACTTTGTAATCTACGATCTTCTTCATCTTCTTCTTGACCTGAATGGAAAACGACAATATCAACCAATGTTCCATACATATCTAAAGTTGCATGAATAGCAGGTGCTAATTCACCAACAGGTGATGGTAATAAATGATGAGTTGAATTTAAAATTGGGAATTTTGATAATAATGCAGCACCCCAAGTATGTTTATTAGGACCTGGTCCAAAATCTGCATACATATTTAATTCTTCAGCAATTCTTTGAGTTAAATCACGATTACCCATAATAATTCTTTCAGTATCTGATTCTAATAATCCAACAACATCTAATTCTGCATCACGAATTAAATCACGCATACGATATTCACTTGCCCACATATCATTATCTAAACCAAAATGAATTGTCCAAATACCTGCTGTAACTAATCTTGATTGTGGATGATATGGTTTTGGTGTATTATATTGGAATCTATTAAATGAAATAATACATGATAAGAATAATAATGAAATAATTAAATTACCAAATTTAGATAAATATTTTTTAACTTTTAATTCATTTTGTTCAATTGATTGAATTTTGAAAATTAATAAACAAATTGATAAAACAGATGAACCAAGAACAATATCTGTTCTTTCACGTAAAATTGGTCCACCAGGAACGAATGCATATGCAACAACCCAAACATGCATTAAAATCAAAATAGTTGCAACGATTGTTGAAATAAACATAACTTTTGTTATATTTTTATATTGTAATGAAATTTGTTCAAAACAGAAAGGTCCAATATATGATAACCAAAAAGTATATAAAATACCACCAAAATATCCTAACCAACCAGAAAAATTATATAAAATAATTGAACCAATAATACCAAAAATAGTAATCATTTTAAAAAATTTTGGGTTATATAAACTTGTATAAATACCAAATAGCATTATACTTAAAGTAATTGCACCATGAGGAACAGGTGTTGGACCTTTAATTGGATAACCATCCCAAGTCCATAAAATAATAACTGATGAATCAGTTAACATTGCAAGTAATGAAAAAATATATGATCCAAAACAAATTGAAACAGGTAACCATGATTTTAATATAGAAAAAGATTCTATTTTTTTAATTTCTAAATTTTTATCATTATTTTCTGATTTATTGTTATTTTCTATTTTTTTTGGAATGACAGTATAAAATGCAGATAATAATCCAATAATTAAACCAAGTTCATTTAATCCACCAGTTTGATGATTTAATATTGGCCATACAGGATTATTTGTCCAATAAGCAAATTTTGAAATTGAAGATAAAGTTAAACCTAACATAAAGGTAGTTGCATAACTTCTAATATTTGAAGTTGATTTAGTTGAACCAATCATTGAAATTTCAGTTGTTAAAGCAATAAATGATAATGCATTACCTATTGCAATTGAAAATAAACGAATTGTTGGATCACCAATAACAAAACAACCAATACCGAAAATACATGCATATAATCTAATTTTATTTGGTGATTCAAATGAAAATTTTTTAATTTTTCCATTTAATAAAAGAATTGGACTAAAAGTACTAATAACAACTAATTCATAACCACTGATACCCATAAACCAAAGTGGGAAATACCAAACACATACAAATAAAGCAGTTAAAATAGTCCAAAACATATAAGAATTTATAATATTAATCGCAATTTGAATATAAGAAGAATTAAATTCAGAATTAACCTTGGGAATTAAATCATTAGTTGATAATTTTTCCTTTTTATTATTATTTGAATCTTCATTATAATGATCATATAAATTTGATGAAGATAAAAGATTAAAATTAAGTGAAAAAAATTCATCATTTGAATTTGAAGGTTTAATTTCTAAATATAAATCTTTAAAATCAAGGATTGACCATGCATCAAATAAAATATCAAAAACAATTAATCCCCATTCACAATATGCATAATAAGAATAAGAACCAGGAGTATGATGAACTTTATGTTCAATAAATAAATAAATTAATGGAATTAAAGAACCAAAAAATGTAATTGAAGTATATTTTCTATATTTTCTAATATTTGAATTAGGTGAAGATAATTTAGTAATTGATATATTCCAAGGTAATGTTAAAATTATATAAGATATCATGAAAATATCATGCCAATCATGATCATCAGTTGAAGTAATATAAACCCAACCACCACAAGTAACTGTTCTAATAATACCAGTTATAAGAGCAACATTTGGTAAAATTGAGTCTTTTTTATATAATCTAATATAAGTGAAAAAAAGAAGTAAAAATCTAGGACCTGAAGTTAAAGCAATTAAAATTTGAAAAACTGATCTTTCAGGATATCGATCACCAATTGTTGAAGAAACACTAGGAAACCATTCATCTGGATAACCATAATATTCATTCCTTACAATTTTTTCAAAATGTAAAGTATAACCTAAAATAAATGCAGCAATGAAAGCACTTGATGAACAAATTGTATGTGCAATTGCAATAAATTGTGCATTAATTTTCAATAATGATGTCAAATTTTCAGATGATGAAGATTGAGCTGAGGATGTCATTGACAATAAATGGATTCACAATACTGTTGTTTGGTGGATTTTATTAAAGGATTTTTGAAGATGTAAATTAATTGATTTGTCAATATAATGTGACTGTATTTTATATAGATGGTTTATACATTGTATGTAAATAAAATAAATTAATAATAAATATTACACATGCATGCATGTAATGTTCAACCGAGGTTACAAAATTCGATTCAAAAAAAATAAAAATAACAAAAATGAGAAATTAAAATAAAACTAAACATTAATTCATTTTTTAAAAAATAAAAAAAAAACAAATAAATTATTTAAAATGAGAATTGTTTACTCAGTAAGGAAAAAAACTTAGCATTTGACATTTGACCTGATTGATGCTTGTGATAAATAAGCATTAAATATATATGCAGCGGACTATATATCGAAAATTTTAATGAAAATTGTGTTATTTATTTACTAGGTGCACAGGTGTAGAACGTTTTGTTTTTCTTTTTGGTTTTTTTTGGTTTTTTCATTTTCATTTTCATTTATATGGTTGCGTCGATCGACGAAATTTGATCCATATATTTATATATATGTACATATTGTAGTGAGGGGTTGAGAAACTTAATGAAGAAAAAGACATGTATTAGTTGAATGTTGATACAATTAAAATAGAATAGTTTAAAATCAAGCTCAATAAAGCCACAAAGACACATTAAACTACATAATAGGAATCATGGCTGGTATGTTAATTATATATACAGATTGATACGTTGTATCGTTTAATTATTATATTATTTATCACATGAATATGAATACTAACGTTCATTTTATTTTATATTTCATTTGCAATTATAACTATATTTCTCCTTTTTTTTTTAATTACAGACTCTAAATTTCAACATGCACCAGAAGTTTCATTTGATGAAATTGATTACAGAAATGCAAAAGATCTTAAAGATGCACAAGAATCTCTTTTAAAAGAACAGTTTGTTAAAGTTGAAGTTGTTAAAATTGTAAGAAAAGCTTTAGAAAATTGTTTTAAAGTCAATGGTCCAAATGGTTATGAAGATTGTAGAGAAATCGCTGATAAATATATGGCCCTTTTACCAGAATCAAGAGCTTCCGGTTATTTAGGTTACCAAAGAAACGATCCAACAAAATAAGTCATTTAAATTACATCAATATAATTATTTATTAGATCAATATATCATGTGTTTTTTTTTTTACAACTTTATGTATTTTCATCAAACTGTCTAGCTTGAACAAAGCAAAACAAAACAAAAAAAATCAAATTTAATCGCAATTATTGTTTGTATAATTACAAATTAATACCTCGTTATTTTAACAAAATGACACACAACAATCCAAACAACAAAAAAAATATCAACCTATTTATTCATTTTTTTTTTATTTATTACATTCTTACTGTTTTGTATAAACCATTTATATTTCCTTTAATGTTAATATAGTTTTAAAGCTTACTTTTTACAATGTTTCTATAAAACACTATTATAAAAAGAATTATATTATATTAAATTAAATTAAATTAAATTAACGATAGAAATAAATTATAGACAACATCTTTTAGAAACTTGATCACCTCTTCTACCTGAGTTAATATTTTTATATTGGAAAAGCATAAATCCAACACCAGCACCAATCATACAAGAAATAAAAACATAACCATTAAAATACATAAATAATAACATGATAACATGATGAACTGACCATTCCATTGTATCACCAACACAATAAATTAAATGTTCAAAAATACTTGGATAAATGTAAATTCTATCATCAACTTCAACTGATAAATTTTTATTTAATGCCCAAAACCAATCATGTTTCCAAGTTTCAATAAATGGAATAAGCATTTCAACAAACATATTATTGTTTTTTGAAATATCAATATTCTTAAAAGGAACATTTCTTGAATTTAATTGAATTCCTGATTGAACTACATTTTCAACTTCTTTAGTTCTTAATTCTGCACAATATTGTTTATATTGAATAAGTATACGTCTCCACCAATTAATTGCAAGTAAAAGTGCAAAAACACCAACACATGTACCTCCAAATTTAGCCTTTGTTGAAGTTTTCCATTGTTTTGAAATAAAACAAACATCTTTAGTATACCAATTCCATAACATTGACATTGAACATGTCATTTTCATAGTTCCCATACCTGCCATACTAGATGTAGAATTTCCTGACATACCACTCATACCACTCATTCCAGAAATTGTCATCGTTGATGAACCAGCCATACCAGACATTGCCATACCAGACATTGCCATACCAGACATTGCCATACTAGATCCTGTTATCATATGCATTGCACTCATACTAGTTGTTTTTGTACCACTCATTCCTTGCATATGGTCCATTGACATACCCATATCCATACTACTCATAGAAGTTGTTGTAGTTGATGAAAGATCAGACATACCCATCATTCCTTCCATTGCACTTGTAGCCATTGATTCCATTTCTTGCATTGTCATGGTTGCCATTTGCATACCTGTGGTCGTATCCATATTCATAGCTTTTTATTTGTTTATAATATAATAAACCAACTGTGCTTTACTTTACTTTACTTTACTGTAAAGGAAGAGAAGAAATAACAGATAAACAATATATATATATATATATATATATATGATTCTAATGAAAAAACTTAAGGGAAAAGGAAATGTGTAATGTTTTAAACATTTTAATTATCAACAAAACATTTTGAACATTGAAAAATCATGCGTAAACTATTGGGTTTACAATTTATTGTAATTTATTTAACTCTTTCTATGCATCGTCAAAACCCTATCTGAATCAACAGTTATTAATTAATTTGCTCGTCGATGTATTATTTAATTTGTACCGATATTAGTAGCAAAAATTTAATTTAACGAAAAAATAAAAAACATGCGAGCAAATAAGATAAATTGAACCCTGAAAAGAGGAAAAACGAGCAAATTATTAAATGGGCTCGTAATCTTTTTTGATAGAAACATCATATATTAAGTGGAATCTGCTACCACTTTTTTATGTAACATCTTATTTAGCTCAAAAGTTAATTAATTCTTAACTATGGGGTTTGAGAATTTTTTAGAATCATCATGTAAATTTCAACTACTTAATAAATTCAATGTTTGTCCTTAAATATTGTCCCTCTCCCACTAATCTGCATATATCAACAAATATTAATCCACCTAATTAATTTGGGTCAGTTGAAACATCGATTCACTTTTCAATCCATTAAGTAAATATATTATCTAAACATAGTTGAAATGTCTACAAGTGATTTTGTTTTACCATTTGAAGTACAAGCAAAGATGGACATGGGATCATCAGCTGTGTCACATAAATGTAAAATTTCTATGTTATGGAACTGGTATACCATTGATTCTTGTTTCCTTGCTCGTTCATGGCATGTTACTAGTCGTGGTATGTTTGCAGGTACTTGTATCGGTGTCTTTTTTTGGATCATTGCATATTGTTGGTTTCACAGATTTATTGTTGAATATGATAATGCAATTGTTGAATACAAAGAGAAAAAATATCATATAGATGCTTGTGCTGCATGTTGTGGTAACAATTGTGGTAATGAAACTACTGAATCAGAATCTTCAGATGCTGTTAAAGAATCTGATACACTTGCTAATAATCAAATTACTGTTGATACTAATAAAGATGTCGCATCTCCAGGTTCTGATTTCTGGACACCTTTAAAGAACACATTTTCACATAAGTGGTATTTAGCATGGATGAAGAGAAAGGAGAATGAAATTTATCCAAGTCCAGCTGAGCATATCGGACGTTCAGGTCTTTATTTAATGGAATGGACTGTCTCTTACCTAATTATGTTAATGTGGATGTACTACAATGGATACTTGATTATCACTATGATTCTTGGTTACTTTTTTGGTCAACTCTTGTTTAACTACACTCCACTCACTGTAGTTTCCAAAAAAGACTACGCTGCCCCAGCACATCCATGATATTTTTCTATAATTGCTTTACCATTTTTAATTTCCCTTTATAGTTAATGTTAATTTATTAATTCTTGTTATTAATCACAAGAAATTTTTCTTCTTTCTATCTAAATTAGTAAGTTTTCTTCCTCGTAACTATCTCTGTTTAAACCATTATCGATTTTTTGCAAATACAAGAAAGCTTGGTTCTTAAGCTTTTCATATTCGAATAAGGCATCAAATGTTCCACAAACAAGACAATATTATGATATAGTCGATCGACGCAACGAGAAAAACGAAAACCCTCTTAAACAATAACGTTTATTTTTCTTCAGAGAAGTAATTCGCTGTTGTAAAAAATACTCAACATGTTAATTGACTAAGTGAACACATCAAAATCAGTATATTGAAAAAAAAAAATTAATAAAATCCACTAAAGAATTTGTCAAAATCACATATAATGTTAGACATCTTACAATTTATTGAAGAAAAGGGTGGTAACCCTGAAATTATCAGAGAATCACAGAAAAAAAGAGGTGCTTCTGTCGAAATTGTTGATGAAATTATCGCTGAATATAAAGAATGGGTTAGATTAAGATTCGTTGCTGATGAACTTAACAAGACATTAAACAAAGTTCAAAAAGAAATTGGTTTAAAGTTTAAAGCAAAAGAAGATGCATCTGAATTATTAAAAGAAAAAGATCAAGTTATTGAAGAAAAGAAAAAAGCAATTGAAGAAGAACAAGAAGCTGATAAAAAATTAAGATGGAAAGTTAATCAAGTTGGTAATATTGTCCACGAATCTGTCGTTGTTTCAAATGATGAAGAAAATAATGAACTTGTCAGAACATGGACTCCAGAAGGTGTTGAATTTGAAAAATTAACCGATGTTGCAACTGCAACTGGTCAACCAGCAAAATTATCACATCATGAAGTTTTACTTAGATTAGATGGTTATGATCCAGAAAGAGGTGTCAAAATTGTCGGTCACAGAGGTTACTTTTTAAGACAATATGGTGTTTTCTTAAACCAAGCTTTAATTAATTATGGTTTATCTTTCTTATCTCAAAGAGGTTATACTCCTTTACAATCACCTGTTATGATGAATAAAGATGTTATGGCAAAAACCGCTCAATTATCTGAATTCGATGAAGAATTATATAAAGTCACTGATGGTGATGATGAAAAATATTTAATTGCAACATCAGAACAACCAATTTCTGCTTACCATTCTAATGAATGGTTTGAATCTCCATCTGAACAATTACCAATTCAATATGCTGGTTACTCTTCTTGCTTTAGAAGGGAAGCTGGTTCACACGGTAAGGATGCTTGGGGTATTTTCAGAGTCCATGCTTTTGAAAAAATTGAACAATTCTGTATTACTGAACCAGAAAAATCCTGGGAAATGTTTGACACTATGATTAACAACTCCGAAGCATTCTACCAATCCTTAGGTCTTCCTTACAGAGTTGTTGGAATTGTTTCAGGTGAATTAAACAATGCTGCTGCAAAGAAGTTTGATTTAGAAGCTTGGTTCCCATTCCAAAAGGAATTCAAAGAATTAGTTTCATGTTCAAATTGTACCGATTATCAATCAAGAAATCTTGAAATTAGATGTGGTGTCAAGACTCAGAATCAAAAGGAAAAGAGATATGTTCATTGTTTGAATTCTACTCTATGTGCTACTGAACGTGCTCTTTGTTGTATCTTAGAAAACTACCAAACTGAAGATGGTTTAGTTGTTCCAGAAGTTTTAAGAAAATACATCCCAGGAGAACCAGAATT
>JAMAJE010000126.1:0-58109 GCA_023629255.1 Pichia sp. PB3310
TTGTTAGGTGATAAAATTGTAGACGCTGGAGTATTTGTAATTGATTGATCAAACAAGTAAGAATCAGGTAAAATAAAAGAATTATTTGGATTATTTTGATTATTACTAGTATTATTATTATTATTATTATTGTTATTGTTATTATTATCAAAGGAAGAATTTGTGATATTTTCATCCTTTAATGAAGAATTTGAACCTGAAGAAGTATGATGATGGCTTGTTGATAAAGATTGTCGAGTAATTGAAGGGAATCCTAAAAAGCCATTATTAGAATTTTGATTAACCCAAGAATTACTATTAGTATTAGTATTATTATTATTATTCCAATCATTTGGAGGAGTTGTTGGATTTTTAAGATTATTTGAATTTGGAGAAAACATTGAATTTTCATCTAAATTAAGCGAACTTAAAACATTAGGTAACGAATCAACAAAATCAGAATCATTAAGATTAATATTAACATTAACATTATTTGAATTCAATAAAATTGATTTTGAATTCAATTTTGAATTATTATTTGAATATTCATCGATTGGTGGAGTTGTTGTTGTTGTAATATTTGGATTTGAAGTATTAGCAAGATTAATAGAACCATTCATTTGGGAAATTGAATCTTCAAATGAAGATAAAGTTGTTTGATCTGACATAATGTGTTATAAGAAATAATTGTATTCTATGATTGATTTTTTTAATATAAATATATATGATACAAGTTTTTGAAATAATTTAACAATTGAACGAAAGTAATAAACAAGTGAAAAAAATAAAGATACAGTTAACGACTATGATACGGAGTATACTATGAAATGAAAAAAAAATAATATAATTTAATAAAATTTAATTCCTCCTTTTTTTAACAAATATTTTATTGCTTTTTGTTTGAATAAGGGTTATATTAATAATTTATTGATATTATATTTCTTTTTTTTGAATGAAAAATGCAGGTATAATGTACAAATATTAAATGAGAGAGTAAAATGATAGAATTGAACAAATCTGTATGGAAATTAAATTTGAAAACGTAATTGATCAATTGCGGAAATGTGATAAATCAAAATATTTTTCAAATATTTTCAATATGTATGATTTGTGACAAGGGGTGAAATGATTTATTTTTATTTTTAAAAATTCTTTTGAATGAAAAAGAAAGAAAGACACAAAACACAAAACTTGATAACTTGATTAATGAATTGAAAAAGAAATGTAAATTAATTTCCAAATGAAAAGAAAAATCTGGTTAATAGTTAATAAATTGATAAATTGGAAAATAATATCATAATGTATAATAAGCCAAGTTGGTTAATATAATATTAAAAAATTATTGTGAATGAAATTCGAGAAACAAAAAAATTCAAAAATTGAAAAATCAAAAAAATTAAGAAATTAACTAAAAAAAAAAATTAAAAAAATTAAAAAAATGAAAAAATGAAAAAATTCTGGAAAATGAGAAAATCAGGGATCAAATTAAAATTCCTGTATATGGTATATAATAACCAAAATAAATGAATTCTGTTTTCATATATTGTAATAAAAATGATAATAGATAAATATATTAATTAATTGTTATAACCAGTAATTCTTTCCTTAGACGGAAATAAATATTTTCTCTTTTAAGTTCATTTTAATAAGTATCAGTTTATTTTTGTTCCAAAATGTTAGTATTTTGTATTCGTAGTGAATAATAATGACATATTTGAAATAGCCATAGAATGTAAAAGTAATGATATGATATTCAAAATATCAACAACCATCTCCTGAATATTAAAAAAAAAAATGAAATAAGAAAATAAAGGTAAGAGAGAGAGAGAGAGAGAGAAAATTCTAAGAGATAGTTTAAAAAAGGTTTCTTTTCAATATTTTAACTGATAGATTGAAAATGACATACCGTTTAATTTGATATTTCTTCTATTTATTCTTTATGAATTCTTAGATTAAAGTTGTAAAAAATGAACGATTGAACAATAAAAGGAAAAATCAAAAAATGAAAAGAAAGTAAATTAATTGATGTATAAGTTGATCCACAAAAAACTAAGAAGTATTTTTTTCTTGTTCTAAGTTTTTGCTCCTTTTTTTTTTAAATTTTCCTCTTAAACTTCTATCAAATAATGATGTAATTTATAATCCAGTCTTAAATGAAGTAAAGAGAAAAAAAATAATATCAATAGGTGAATTTTTATTAATTGTAATAAAAATATTAAACTAATTGATTAACTAATTGAAATATAAAGCACTTGTAGTAAATATAAAATTAATGTGCAATTTGATATTTTATATTAAAAGAAACTTAAATAATTAATTATTATGAGATTGGGATTACGATTTATAACATATAAATAAGGGCAAATGATGTATAAAAGTAAAACATACAAAGGAGTGTGAATGCTCACAGAATCAGAGTACGTGGGAAGGGAGGATGGGGAACTGGTGTCTGTGTGTGTAAATTGTTGCTAATCATTAATGTTTAGTCGTCGAACGACGGTAATTGTCAAAGTGAAGTCGACAGACGCAAGAGAAGTGAGGTATATACTGTATTTTTTCACTTCTAAAAGGGCCTTATTAAGGATCGTCAGATGTAGTATAGAAAGATTAAGGTACAATTACTGTACAGTTTATGTAAATTATAATGAAGAGAAGAAGAAAAAAGGAATTTAAATTGAAAGCATAAACTTAGAAAACGATTATGTGCCAAACAGAAAACATTCGAAGAAAATAAGTTTAGGAGAAAAAAATACCAATAGATAAAGACAGTAAATTTCTCAAAATACTATATAGTTGGACTCTTCATCGATAAACATGGCTTACTATGGCATTGTAAATTTAGAATTTTAGAAATATCATCAGGATTTTATTAAAGAGAGATAGATATATATAATTGACTCAAACAACAAGACAAAAATTTGTTGATAAACAAATTTCAATAATATTGTAATAATAAAAAAATTAATGAAAAAAAAAGCTGAGCTTTCTGTGGCGTCGATTAGCGTCCATGTTTTTCATACATTGCATGTAATTTATTTATTATAATTTTTATATATAAACTCTATAAATTTATATCTATAGGTGTAAATAATTTTTGTACATGATATATATGTAATAATATATACTACTCAATCTTATAGTATTGTGATAGTATATTTATGGTTCATAACAAACGCCAATTATAATACATATTACTATTATTAGAATTAAGGGCTTATTCGGAGAACTGAGAAAATAAATAAAATAAAATAAAATAAAATAAAATAAAATAAAAAAAAATAATTTTTTTTTCTTTTTCTGATTTTCGGAGTAGGAGACAAAAAGAGGCTCAACTTCCTTTTTTCATTTTTCATTTTTCATTTTTTCATTTTTTCAATTTTCAAAATTTCAAAATTTCTCAATTTTTCCAAAATTTTATTTTTTATTTAATAATAATTACTGTATTAAAATTAAGAATTAAATAAGAAAATTTTCACATACTATTGTATTAATATACACGTCATTATGTTTTCCATATTTTTGGTATGAGGTTTTGTATTTCACATTACCCTTACTTAACCATGCACTCATATGTTTAGGCTGTGTAAGTGATAATAATTCGTCTTCTAGACTATGTACAATTATAATCTCTTTAAGTGAAGAATACACTGGTGGGACATTTTCTCCTCGTGTAATTGCATTGCATCCTTTAAATGCAACTTCTAAATTACCAAATTCTTCAATAACAAAAAATTTATATTCTGGGTATTCTTCTAACATAGTTTTAACATCATATATTCCATCAAGAAATACGACTTTTGTTATATTGGGTAGTAAATGGTTATTATTATTATTATTATTATTATATTCTAATATTTGTGTAATAAACGTACAGCCAACTGAATGGCCAACAATGGTAAATTCAATTTCATTAAACGAGTCTTTCCTTATTATATCCATAGCCTTCATAACATCATCAACAATAAATGGGAACATACCGCCTTGTTCACTAGATAATTTATAATCAATACTATAAATTATCGAAATGTCTGAATTATCAAATAAAATTTCGGCAAATTTATCAAAATCTGCACTAGTATTATTAGCATCTCTCCAAGCACCACCATGAATTGCAATAAGGCCTTTACTAATATTTTTTAAATTTTTCTCCTGTAAATTAGTGAATTTTTTTATCTGTTGTCTACAAGAATTATCACCATATCTTAGAAATGTAATATTTTCCGACATATCACCATACTTTTGTTATACCTTTTCTTTGCTTCTGCAAAAATATAATACATTAAATGAGTATAAAAGTGTATCAGTAAAATTGAAATTGATGACGACAAAAATAAATCAAAAAATCCAAAAATAAATTAAAAATAAAAAAATAAATTAAAAAATAGAAAGAATTAAATTAGGGTCTAGACATCTCTAGACTTTTTTTTTCTTTTTCTTCAAAAAAAAAAATTAAAAAAAATAAAAAATATACCCAAAAAGGAAAATTTCTTTTTTTGGATAAGTAATGACGCAATTTAGACTGTATCCTAGATAATTTGACTGTTTTTTGGCCGTTTTTTTTAAGGTTCTGGACTTTACACTATATTCTGGTGTTACTTTGCTGCAATTTTTAATGCTTCCTTCGGTGTCACCGACGGGTTTCGTCTATTTTATACATTTTATACTACTTTATATACATATTTAAGGGGCCGGGGTTCGGTCATTTATTGATCTGCATTAGTTCTTTATTAATTTCATGTAGGTCCACCGTTATCCTCTCACTGTTTATTGATTATCATCGCCTTCAGTCCTGATACTTTACACGTAATGCATCAAAATAACCTTCAAATTTGGTTCTTTTCTTTTTACTTTTCAAAATGATATAAATAGCAGACGTTATTTCTTCCATTTTTACTTTCCATTCCTAACAGCTACTCATTTGTTAGACTTGAAATCATTTTAATTTTTTTACTTCTTCTTCTTTCTCCACCACATTCATTTAATAAAATTTATATCAACTAAAATATATTCCAACTATTTTAACTTTCCTTAATAAATTAACTAACTAAATAACCAACTAAACCAAAGTCATTCCTTTTTTTTAATATTATTATTACAAAACTAATTTAACTTATACATTCCTTATCAAAAATTTTAAAAATGCTTTCAATCAAATCTCTTTCATTAATTGTTTTATCAACCATGATTTCAAATACGAATTCTGCTCCAACACCAGAACATGTTCATCATATGCATAAGCGTGATACAACTTGTGCTTTCCCAAATAGTGATGGTATGGTTGCAGTTTTTAATACAAAAGTTGCAAATTCAGAAGGTTGGGCTCAAGATGGTCCTTGTATGGCAAATTCTTATTGTCAATACGCTTGTCAACCAGGTTATCTTATGGGTCAATGGAATCCTGCAGTTACTTCATACACTTATCCAGGTTCTCAACAAGGTGGTTTATTTTGTGATTCAAATGGTCAATTATCAAAACCAATTTCTTCAAACGATTATTGTTATAAAGGTAAAGGTACAGCAAAGGTCGTTAATGAAGCAAATTCAAATGTTGCATTTTGTCAAACTGTTTTACCAGGTAATGAAGCAATGTTAATTCCAACTGATGTTTCACCTGGTTCATCAAATGATTTAGCTGTTCCAGGTACAGATTATTGGGCTTCAACTGCTTCTCATTTCTATATTAACCCACCTGGTGTTTCTGTTGAAGATGGTTGTAGATGGGGTTCAACTGCAAATCCTTATGGTAATTGGTCACCTTATGTTGCAGGTTTTAATATGGATAACAATGGTAATACATTTGCTAAAATTGGCTGGAATCCAATTTATTTTGAAGATTCAAGTCCATTTAAAAATACTAATCCAACTTTCGGTATAAGACTTAAATGTGATGATCCAAGTCAATGTAATGGTGCAACTTGTGAAATTAATCCTAATACTTACGGATTAAATCAAGTTTCAAATTCAGGTCAACAAGCAGACGCTAATGGTGCTGCTTGGTGTGTTGTTACCGCTACTGGTAATACTGGTGTTACTGTTGAAGTTTTTAACATTTAAATCAATAAACTGATAAAAACTTCATATGTGTATATACCCGCCATCATTTAATTATGGTGGTTAAATTAAAGACAAGAATAGCCAATCAAAATACAAATATTAAATTACAAATCTTGCCAAATATCCCGTTTTCGTTTGTGCTATATTCTTGCCGATTCTTTTTTTTTGTTCTTTTTCTTTCTAAGACTGTTTATGTTCAGGCTCGTTTTCTTTTTTACTGTGTGTCTTTTAGGTTTTTTCATTTATATTTTGCTTTTCTTTATTAAAAAAAAATAAAATTTCTTTTCTGGTAAAAAAAATAAAAAAAAAATTAAAAAGTAATTAGCGCAAAGATCTAAATCTAGTAAGTTTTGCGGTTTTTGATTAGCGCTTCCTATTCATATATACATATATATATATACATAAAAACCCGAGATTTCAGGATTCAGGATTTATCTATTTATTTATAAGATAAATCAATTAGTACAGGTATCTCTTGAAAGGTTGTCAATTGTTCTAAATCAGGATAATTATTTTTTGTACATGTCATATTAATTTATGTTGATGTTTTTGAGCCGCTATAAGGATATAACTCATTTTAATGCGGCTCCTAAACGTATCTGATCAATTGTTATCTTTATCTGATAAGAGATATACTATTCAGAACCACATATATCATTGAATCCTGAGTATTAATAATCAAATGATTTTGTTCATTTTGAAGATTCTACTTTTACTTGAATTCTTTTTTTCCCACATTTCTTTTCTATATTAATCTATCAGTAGAATAAGTACAATAAAATAGAGATGCCTGTTGAAGTAAAATCACAATTAATCGGTTCAGCTGAAATAAACAATAAATACATGTCAAAATATGAAATTGTTTGTGACATGGGAGAAGGTTTTGGTAAATACAAAATTGCCCCTGATGAAGAGATAATGCCACTAATTGATGTTGCTAATATCGCATGTGGGTTTCATGCTGGTGATTATAATATAATGAAACAGATGGTTAAATTAGCCAAAGAAAATAATGTTAAAGTCGGTTCACATCCTGGATTACCAGATCGTATGGGATTTGGACGTAGAAAATTTGACATCCCACCTGAAGAAATTTACAATTTAGTTATGTATCAAACAGGTGCTTTAAAAGCATTCTTGGATGCTGAAGGTTTACCACTAAATCATATTAAACCTCATGGCGAACTTTATTTTTATGTTGAAAGAGATGTTGAGGTCATGAAAGCCGTTTTAAGAGTTGCAAAAGTTTTCAATGTACCTGTTGTTGGTGCCAAAAATTTTACTTATGAAAAAATTGCAAAGGAAATGGGTGTGGATTTAATTCAAGAATTATATGTCGATATTGATTGGAGTGTTGAAGGGAAATTAGTCACAGTGCAAAAATCGAGAGATAAAAATCCTGATATTATTTATGATTTAATTATGGATGCTGGTTTGAATGATAATATTAAATCTTTTGATAACCGTGATGTTCCTTTAAATTTTAGAAATACTCCATTTTTATTGTGTTTACATTCTGATATGCCAACCGCTATTGGTAATATCAAAGCTGCCAGAAAGGCGATTGATGAATTAAATCATAGAAAAGATCTTAAATAACATTTATCAGTTGTTTTTTTATCTACTTTAAATATATATAATAATAATCTATTAATTAATTTTTGGATTTTCAATAATCTTAAGGGAAACTACTTTCCAATTTGTTAAATCCTTTGTCAAAAAAGTAAAAAAAAAATATCACATAGTTAATAGTTTATCATTAATTAAGTGACACAAAAAGTCAGGTAGCCAGTAGCTAAGATTGTAATTTTCGATCACAGTAAAGTCTGAAAAATGCTTCAGTTTAACTTTAAATTCAAAGTCTTTATTTCAAATACACATAAATAATAAGTCAATATAAAAATAACGTTAAAAGTTTTAAAGTTTTAAAACTATAGAAATAATATCCCCAGGATTAACCACATCGCCCTCATCAACAATATTTTCTAGAATTCTATACTTAGAATCAGCATTTGCCTTTTTATCATTGATTCTAATTGGAATTTCCATCTTCATAGCCTCTAAAATAACAAGTACATCAGCTATTGAAATAATATCATTTTTACTAAAATTGAATTTAAAAACATTAGCTGGTAAAGTTGCAATTATTTTCATTGCATCGGGATTGTTCAACAAATCATTGGATGATGATTTTGATGCCTTAGCTTCTTCTTTCTCTTTATTCCAAAGCTCTTGATCCTTTTCTTCTTCATCTGCTAATTTGGCCAATTCTACCTTTTTATTATCTTGTTTAATAATTGTTTCTGCTTCAATTGATTTTAAAAATCTTGAATATTCAGCAAAATCAAATTCATTTTCTTCTGGCTCAAAATTTAATCTCTTAGTCAAAAATTTTGTATTTAAGTCACTTAATTCCTTTTCATTAACTTCATAATAAACAACCTGATCAAAATTCTCTAAGGGCCATGGATTTGAATGAATGCGTGAAAAGGTATCCCAATACCAATTTGGTAATGTCATACCCCAAATCATATAACCACCAGGTGATTCAACAGAATAAATAGATTGTGAAACACCTCCCGAACCAATTGCACCTTGTGGGGTTGAAGTACGAGCTGGATTATATTTTGATGTTAAAAATCTTGATCTTGGATCAATATTAACCAATAATGGATTTGCACATAAGAATGAAACAGCAACAACAATTTCTGGTTTACCAATAATGCATTCTTTAAATTTTTCATAAGATTCAATGCAATTTGCTTTCATTAAATAATCAATGTTACTTGGTAAATAAGGAGCATGGGGTCTTTGGGAATGCATATATCTTTTAATACAATGATCAATTGCACTATGTTCAAAACAAACTGGTAATTTGAATAAACGTGATGGAACCTTTAATTTTTCAACATTTGGAATTTCACTTTCAATTTCAATTAATTTAGTTAATAAGTCTTCACGATCAATGTTTAAAGGATCAAACGTGACACACATTGCACCGGTACTGCATTCAACTGAGTTATAAATACCTTTTAATCTCTTGCTAATTTCAATATTAAAAATATGTTGACGTCCATTATTAAACAAAGAAAATTCAGTAACACCAAAATCAATAATAATCATGCTTTCACCACCTTGTCTAAATGAAACTGAAGGTAAATTTGCAGACTTTTCACGATGATATAAAAATTTGCCTAATTTGGATTCAATTGTTTGATATTCTTTCAATGTGTCATATTTTAAAAATGTATCAACTGGAATATTATTTGGTCTAGTTGCTGCAATTTTTAAAAATTCCAATCTTTGCTTTAATAATTTAATTGAATCAGCATATGAAATCAATTTGAATTTAATAATACTATTAGTTGCAGCTTGTCCAAACTTTCTGAAATCAACCAAACATGGTACCGAAAGACAAGCGAAACCGGATAACGTTGCACCATCAACACCAAATAAAACCATGGTTGAACCAACAGTACTTAAACCACAACAAGGATAAGGATATTCAAGAATATTACTTGGATGACCACCACCATCACCACCGTTTGATCTACTGAAATTAAAAGCAGGACCATCTAATCTTATTGCACCTCTATTTGAATTAAAATTAACGGTATAAGGAAATGAATAAACTTTCTCCAAACCAAAATCGGAAGCAATATCAGGTGTATCATGTGGGCCGCTAATCATTCTAACAATAACTTCATCGGAGTCAAATTTTGGTTTTAAACCATCTGGCAAAATATAACCTATTTTAAAGGATTCAATAAATTCACAGGCTTTAACCGCAAGACAATCACCTGGCAAAAATGTACGGCCTTGATGGCCCCCTAAATTCAAGGCAGGAGTACAACTTTTAGAACCTAAATAGTTAGCAACACCTGGTAAACCACCTTTGATTGCCATAAAACATTTAGATGATTTGACAACAACCTCACCAACGTTAATAATTGAACCAGCTGGAATGAATAATTGAGTAAACATTGGTAAGTTAATTGAATCATTTAAAGTAATATCGAAAACTGCTCCAGCAAATGCAATAATGGCTGAGGAATGAAACTTTAAAACTGGGCCTTTCATTGTAAATTCTAAACCTTCCGTATTAATATCATTTTCAACAATAATATTTGCTAGTTGTAGTGATAGATCATCAACAGGACCTGATCTCGGGACCCCATGTCTAACTTCAGGCCTGCCTGGTAAATCTTGGACAGTTGTATAATTACCTGCTTCTTCAAATTCAATTAAATAAGGTTCAAATTTGAAAGTATCTAAAAAGTTTGTTAAAGTATAACCTTTTTTGAATAATTCACTATTTAAAATTGAAATACAATATTCAATGTTGTTAATTGGACCTTGAATTTTAATATCATTTAGTACTTTGATGATATTAGAAGAAGTTCTAGTGGGAGACCAAACCATAACTTTAGCCAATAATGGATCAAAATATGGTGAAACTTTACCACCAGTTTCAATCCAATGATCAATTCTAATTTTATAATCCAAGGTGTTCAATGAATTAGTTGGAAAAGAAACATGATGTAAAATACCAGGAGATGGGGCGAAGTCTTTAATTGGATTTTCAGCATATACACGGACTTCGAAGGCATGTCCATTTGGAATTTCGACACCGTCGTCCGTATAATTTAAATTAGCCTTTAAAAATGAAACATCTAAACCAGTTTTTGATAATTCACAATCAGATTGTAACAACATAAAATGAACAAGATCAACATTATAAACCAATTCAGTAATACCATGTTCAACTTGTAATCTTGTATTCATTTCTAAGAAATAAAAGTTACCAGTGTCATCATCGACTAAAAATTCAACGGTACCGGCAGATTTATAATTAATCGATGAAGCTAAATTTCTAGCACAAACAGTTAAATGTTTTCTTAAATCAATTTCTTTCTTACCTAAAGATTCAACAAAAGGACTTGGAGTTTCTTCAATAATTTTCTGATGACGACGTTGAATTGAACATTCTCTTTCACCATAAGAAACAACATCACCTAAACCATTACCAAAAATTTGAACTTCAATATGACGACTATTCTTGATATATTTTTCAACAAAAACACCAGTGTTTGAAAATAATGAAGCCCCTCTTGATTTGACTTCAGCGAAATTTGCTTCAACCTCAGAAGATGAGTAACAAACTTTTAAACCCATGCCACCACCACCTGCAGTAGCTTTTAGAATGATTGGATAACCAATTTTTTCACAAGCTTGAACTAATTTTTCAGAATCTTCAATTAATTCAGTACCTGGAACGACAGGAACATCACAATCAATTGCAATATTTCTTGCTAAATGTTTTAAACCAAATTTTTCAATTGATTCAGCAGATGGACCAGCAAATGCAATACCATGTTCAGCTAATTTAGAAGCAAAATTTGAATTTTCACTTAAGAATCCATAACCTGGGATAACAACATCAACATTTTCTTTAATTGCAATTTTAACAATTTGATCAATATCAATATAAGCATTCGCACCAATACCTTCTAATTGAACTGCGACGTCTGCTTCAATAACATGTAATGATTCAATATCTTCAATTGGATAAATTGCGACTGATTTAAGATTATATTTCTTACAAGTTTTGATAATTCTTGAAGCAATCTCACCTCTATTTGCGATTAAGACACTTTTAATATTTTTGAATTCCATGTTGTTTCTTGTAGTAATCAAAATTTTTGTTTTGTTAAAAAAAATAGTTATAAGACTTGTAAAACGTACAAAGAAACTAAATAGAGATTGAAGTAAAACTTCCAAATTTTTTTAAACCAAGAGAGTAGTTAATAAACTTTACAAATTTACATCAAATTTTTAGTATAAAATTTACTTATTTTCTCTTCAAATTTTAATCAAATATGGTTTTAGCGGGCTACCTTTTCCATTCTAAAAAACTGGTAGTAACAAAAATAATGACAGTGAAATACTTTACAACTTAAACTTTCATAATTTGTAATTATTTCAAGAATAAAGATAAGAAAAGCTGCTATCAAAGACCACCATTTAACTTCCGGAATGAAATTGTCAATAAGATATCCCGCTAGAAATCATTTTTTAAAAGGAGTACATATATATCATGCATATAGGTACTAAATAACAATAAAACATTTATCAGGATTACATTTTATGTGCTATATATGCTTATCAGATCGATCTAGCAGTACTGTACGAAGGTTAATTTTCTGATTTTAAGATTGATCGATCTATCAATTAGCGGTATCAGACCCTATATATTTGGAATACCTTTGTTATCAGGATTTTCACCCCAGCCGTTTACATATATATTGTGAATGATCTTCAGCGGTTAAGTTTTAATAGGTTTCTGTTATAGTATATATATATATATATATAATTAATAGCAACAATTTAAAATTTATTTATTTTTAACATTGTATACATATTGTCGTTATCTGTTATTGAAAATCCTGATTTGATTTGATTTGATTTTATTCTTTGTAGGTTAAATTTAGTTTGATAACAGTTAGCGGGAGGAATGTATATCCTTATGAAGTTTATCTAACTGATAAGAAAACGGCTGAGAAAGAATGTGATATATGATACATTATAACAATTCACTTCTGTTTATCATGCATGTATATGTAAATAGATAATAGAATATATTTTGAGAACGTACAAAAAAACAAACAAAAAAATAAAATAAAATAAAATAAATAAAATAAAATAAAACCAAATAAATTATGTTTAAGGGTCAATGGCGAGATTTAATTTAATTTTAATTTTAGTTAAAAAATTAATTGGTCGATAAGAGAGTTTCTGATCTTCTTCTATTGTATTGTTCAAATAAATCCAGATAACTTAATATAATAATAATTTTTTAAAATCATTTCATATTTTGCGATAAGAATAAATCATGTACATTTCAAATACCAATATTAGATTAACATTTGTTTAGACTTTTCTTCATGGATAAATAGACACCCTTATGCTGATCATTTCCTTTTGTTTTCGTTTTTCTTTTTCATTTTATAGAGGAAGAATATGAAGATATTCTTAAATTTTTTTTTTCATTAAAATTATTCGTTAAATAATCAAGACTGAAAGAAGAATAAAATATGTCTACAGAAACCTCTACGAACGTTGATGTTCAATTTTTCAGCCAAGGTGTTGGTTGGGGTATTATTATTGGTGTTGGTGCCGCATTTGCATTTGGTATGTTAACAATTTCATGGTTACTTGCAAAATATAATAATGAAGTTCAAGATTCTGAAATGCTTTCAACTGCAAAACGTTCAATTAAAACTGGTTTAATCGCAAGTGCGGTTGTTTCGTCTTGGACGATTGGTTCAACTTTATTACTTTCATGTACTGAAGCTTATTTATTAGGTGTTTCAGCTGCTTGGTGGTATGGTGCTGGTGCTTGTGTTCAAATAATTATCTTTGCAGTTGCAGCTATTGAATTAAAACGGAAAGCTCCAAATGCTCATACTTTTCAAGAAATTGTTAGAGTTAGATATGGTAAAGCTGCTCATTTAGTTATGTGTGGTTATTCATTTATTCAACAATTATTTTATACTGCAAATTTATTAATTAATGGTGCATCAGTTTTTTCAAATATTACTGGTGTTAATCAAGAAGGTGCAATTGTTTTATTACCATTTTTTGTTATTATTTATACATTAATGGGTGGTATTAAGGCAACATTTTTAACAGATTGGACTCATGTTGTTATTATTTTTGTTATAATGTTTATGTTTTTATTTAGAGCTTATACAACATCACCATTATTAGGATCACCTGATAAAATGTATGATTTATTAGTTCAAGCAGGAGATTTATATCCAGTTGCAGGAAATGCTCAAGGTTCATTATTAACATTTAGATCAATTAATGGTGGTTTATTTGGTTTAATTTTATTTGGTGCAGGTTGGGCAGCAGCAGTTGATTCCCAATTATTTCAAAAGGCAATCGCAGCTGAACCAGCTGCAGCATTACTTGGTTATACATTAGGTGGTTTATGTTGGTTTACATTACCTTTTGCATTAGCAACAACTATGGGATTGGCATGTAGAGCATTAGAAATCACACCAGCATTTCCAACTTATCCAAATAGATTATCAGCAGAACAATTAAATGCAGGTTTAGTTTTACCAATTTCTGCTTATACATTAATGGGTAAAGGTGGTGCCGGTGCAGTTTTAGTTATGGTTTTCATGGCTTGTACAGCTGCATATTCATCTGAAACAGTCGCAGTTTCATCATTATTCACATATGATATTTATAAAGCATATATTAATCCAAATGCAACTGGTAAAAGATTAATTTTAGTTCAACATGCTGCGGTAATTGGATTTAGTATTTGTGTTATTGGATTAGCAATTGGATTAGGTAGAGCAAATTTTGATGTTTCATTTATTACAACATGTTTAGGTATTATTGTTAACGTTTGTATTATCCCAATGGGTTGTACATTATTCTGGAAAAAGATGTCAAAATGGGCAATGATTTTTGGTACTACTATTTCTACATGTATTTCAGTTTCAGTTTGGATTGGTTATGCACAAGCAGAATCTGGTACAATTACATTAGCAACATTATCAACATATAATGCATTAGCAGCAGGTAATACAATTGCAATCGGTGTGCCAATTATAATTGTTCCAATAATTGTTTATTTAAAACCAGATAATTTTGATTTTAATAAATGGAAAACTGATATTTATCAAGATGATAATAAAGATTTCAATGAAGAACATGGATTAACAAATGTTTTAAGTGGTGCAGAATTAACAGAATTGGTTGTTGAACAAGAAAAGGAATTGGAATATTTGATGATTCGTCGTAGAAATATTGGATTTGTTATTGTCACAGTGTTTGTTTTGTTTTTCCTTATTTTATTCCCAATTCCATTATATGCAACTAGTTTTATCTTTACCAAAACATTTTTTAGAGGTTATATTGTCGTCGCTTTCCTTTGGGTTTTCTTTTCATCTGGTGTTGTCACTGTTTATCCAGTTTGGGAATCACGTAAAGGAATTATTAGTTTCATTAAAAAGATTATCTACCAAAACAAAAACACTGAACTTTATAGTGATGAAGTTTTAGCTCATGTAGAAACAATTAAATCCAGAGAAGGAATGGAAGTCAGTGGAAGTACAGAAAAGAATGCTGTATTAGTCAATGTTGAAACTATGTAATTTTTATTCTATTATTTCATTTATCCCTTAGATTGACAATTTTTATTTATAAGTTTCCGATATAGCTTTTGAATTTAAATTTTTATTAAAAGCATCAACTGTTTTCTTTTGAAATAACCCTGTTAACCACTACAGTAGCTTCTTTTTCTTTAGTATTTTCCTTTCTTAAAAACACCTTCCTGGTCATCATTTTGATATTTCTTAAGTTTACATAATAAATTACCTAATTTGGAAGTCATTCCGAAGTTTAAGTTCAAATTTTAAATAGAGCGTCCAATAAACTGTGTGACTCTGTTGTGTGGTGTGTGCCGTGTGCCTAAGGCATTTTTTTTATTACGGTACCTAAAATACAATACTACTACATCATGTTTAGTATTTAGCTGTAACAATTAGATTCACTTCCTCCTTTTTTCTCCTCCAGTTAAAGATTTTATTGCTTTAACGTCCTCACATAACAAGATTTGAGGTTGCTTGAGTCATATAATTTTGCTTCTATTTAGAGAAGATTTCAAGGTTTATATATATAATATATACATATATCTCAGACGTTTTTGTCTGCATAACTACAATCATATCCATATTACCTATATTAATAATATTCTACATTAAACCACACATACAACCACTTGTTTAAAAAAAAAGTGCTAGATTATTTCAAAAATGAGTCTTTCTAAAAAAGAATTCAAAATTTTGACTTTGCTTGTCATTGATACAGCATTTTTCCTTTTAGAAATTATTATTGGTTATATGGTAAATTCCTTGGCACTTATAGCAGATTCTTTTCATATGTTAAATGACATTATATCATTAGTTGTTGCATTATGGGCTGTTAATGTTGCAAAAAATCGTTCAGCTGATGCAGAATATACCTATGGTTGGTTACGTGCTGAAATTTTAGGGGCATTGATTAATGCTGTTTTCCTTATTGCTTTATGTTTTACAATTTTTATTGAGGCAGTTCAGAGATTACTTAATCCACCGGTGATTACTAATGCTCAATTGATTTTAATTGTTGGAATTTGCGGTTTATTGTCAAATATTATTGGCCTTTTCCTTTTCCATGAACATGGTCATTCGCATGGTGGTATTGATGAAGGAAGTGGTCATTCTCATTCTCATGGTGAAATTGATGAAGAAACTTTAATTGAAAGTGACGTTTCACATCAGCATCAACATCAAAATCAGGGTGAAAGTTTACAAACTAATTACTATAATGATGATGAACAGGATCTTTTCAGACATTCTCAGAGACCAAGAGCCAGATCAATTTATTCAAAACATGCAAATAATGAAAATACTCCTTTAATAGATACAAATATAAATCAAAGTAGTGAGGATTTAACTGAAGTTATGCCTTCTTATGTTGTTGGTCAATTAGATTCTCAAAAGAGATCATCGAGAGGAAAGCATGCAAATACTCATCAGAAGTCTCTTAATATGCAAGGTGTTTTTCTTCATGTTTTAGGTGATGCATTGGGTAATATTGGTGTTATTCTAACTGCATTATTGATTTGGAAGACTGACTATAAATGGAAATATTATTTTGATCCAATAATTTCATTATTTATTACATGTATTATCTTCTCATCTGCTTTACCATTATGTAAACGTTCATCACGAATTTTATTACAAGGTACACCATCAACTGTAATCACATCAGATGTCATTCAAGATGTTTTAGAAATTCCATCAGTTTTAGGTGTTCATGATTTTCATATTTGGAATTTAACAGAAAAGATGCTGATTGCTTCCTTACATGTTGAACTTGATTGTTCACCAGAAAATTTTCTTCAAGTTGCATCTGAAATTAAATCCTGTTTACATGATTATGGAATTCATAGTGCAACAATACAACCAGAATTCTCAGCTTATTATAAAAATCAACGAATGTTACCTCGTTCTTATAGTTCAAGTCAGTTAGCTATCGATGGCACAACTCCAATAACATCAGGCACATGTTCAGCCCCACCAACTGCAACTTATGAAGCTGGTGGCAAAGGTTCAGAAATTCATTGTTTAGTTGATGCTTGTGCAAATTGTACCACGAAAGATTGCCTGTCATGAATTTATCAAGTCTTTTAAGTTGAAATTATGAAGTTTTTATATTCTCTTAAATCTTTCATTAAATACTTTATCTGTTAATCCTGTTTTACTTTACTTTAGTTTCTGTTTTTATAATATTTCAATTACAATTATTATAAATTAATTGATAAAAAAAAACACCATTTTAATATACAACAAAATACAAGAATATTTATAAAAACATTATTATGATAATCAATTACCATTCTAAATTTTCAGCCCAATTGACTTTCTTTCTACCATTATTATCCAATTTTGAATAAGTAGACTCATTAACTCTATGTCTCTTGAATGCCGTTGAAAATCCATCTTTCGTGGTTTCCCTTCTGATTGTTTTATTGTAAGAGGAAGAAAATGCTGATATATGAAAATTTTCCTTATTTTCTGAAGCTTCATTACCGAAATTATTAGCAGCAATATTTCTTTTGTAAAATTGTTGCTTTTCATGCAGTGAATAAAATCCCTTAAAGCTATTATTATTGAGATTGTTATTATTTGATAGTATGTTTTTTTTATTTTGATTTTCTTGTATCAAAGCCTCACGACGTTCCATCAGTGTGTTAAACAACTTATTTGTTTCTTTATTTTTTGTTTCTTGATTAATTAAACTATCTTTCTTTTTAATTGTTGCCTTTGCTCGAACTCCCCGTATTATTGCACTTTTTTTAACACCATTAATCGTAGGGCCCGTTGTTGGAATGTTAACTATTTCCGTTGTCTTTTCCGGTATTGGTATACCTTGACTATTTTGAGCATTGATTTCAGTTGCATATTTTGTTGCATCTTCCAAAGAACCATCACTGGATTCAACAATCATATTCAACAATGTTTTAGGGATTGGTTTTAACGCAGATTTTATATTTTCGACAAAAATATGATGATGTGGTAAAGATTTAGTAATCTGCTCTATTTTTATATGGGCATTATTATTATTATTATTATTATTATCATTATTTATTTTTTTATTTAGTAAAGTATTTAATTGGATATCTTTTATTTCCATATTATCGGGTATTGATTCCTTTCTTAGCTGCTCATTTTCATTGAGTGTCTCATCTGAACCTTGTGAAGAAACTGGACTTTTCACCTTAGATTCAAAATCTGAATAAATTTTTAATGGAATATTTGAATTTGAAGACGACTCCATGCTTCTTAACGGTATTGAACCTTTTCGTGAATTAAGTATTTTATTAATTGGATCATATAATAAAGGTATTTGGCTATTATTTGATGATTTATTCGATATTGTTTGATTAAAATATTTTAAAGCTTCATGATTCTTCTGTAATTTGCTTTCATCTAGTTCTATGTTAAAATCATTCTGTTTATTGTCTTGTAAATTAAGATTCAAATCTAATTCATCTTCCTCTTCCGTCTCAACATCTGAATCCCAAACGCTTGATCTAACAATACAATCAAGATCAAAGTCATTAATAATCTCTGTATTTCTTTCTTCAAGTAAATTGATTTTTATTGGATTAGATAAATCTAATAAAGAATGGTTTGAAGTATTTTTTTGTGTTATTTCCCCGCCAATTTTGAAACTTGAAGTAACTGAACGTAAATATGAATTAAAATCATAAGCTATATTTGTACCTATCAGTGGAATATTAGAAAAAATTGATTTGTTTTCATCTTGATTTGACATCCTTGGATTGGAAATATCGAAAATATCACGAGATTGAATCTTATTAAGTTTCTTATCCGGTTCGCTAGAAAGTTTGAAGTTTACATTTGAATTTTGAGGTGGTAAAAATGAAAATTCTGAAGAAAATAAATTAATCTTTTCATCTGAATTATTATGTTGAAAATCGTCTAATAAACTAAAAGGTTTGTCATTTGCATTATTAAAAGATAAAGGTTTTCGAGTTCTTATATTTAATTCATTTGTATTAATTGCACTTACTGTTTGAAAAGCCCTTTTATGTGTACGCTTTATTGGCGAGGAATTCTTCTTCGATGGAGCATGAAGATTAGGAATATTAGAAGATAAATCTGTGGTAATAAATGGTGATTTTAAGATAGTGGAAGTTATTTCTGATGTATTTTTATGCTCTGAACTTTTAATATCAATAGCAGTTTTGAAAGTGTTTTGATTTGATTGAAGCGACATTATAGAACAGTTGTGACTCTTAAATAACACCTTGATAGTAGCCAAGATAATTGATGAAAAAGTAATAAATTCACAAACTTGATAAACAAAAACAGATCAGCAAATTAAAAATGCGATATCGAAAGATAAAAATTAAAACCAAAAAGAAAAATTCACGGAGAAGAGAACAAATGCAAACGTATACAGGATAATAGTCAACAGACAGTGATATTACCTCTAGAAAGTGTATATGTTTCGTAGTGGTAATTGAAGGTTCCAATTTCCAATACATGAAAAAAAAGCAATATCATGAGAAGTGGAAAATTTAGAAAAGAAAAATAAGATAAATTTGTGTTTACATTTTACTTTATTAGGAAATCCCTATTTTTAATCGATCGATTAGGAAGGAGGCAGTTTGGCCTACATGATATTATATTTAAGTCAAGTTACACATATAGGTTTTTAATTCGTCTTCTAATTACTCATCCATAAAATGTATTTTGAGTTTAAGGTCAAACTAAGAATCAATTTTTGCTCTATCTGTACTTGCAACAGTTAAAATGTTTAAAAATATTTCTGTTCCTAGACTTTCCATATCCGAGCAAAGTAGTAACCCAGAAAGTATTAAGGGTGAGTCTTTAAAGAGTCCCGTTGATAAAATAAAAATAAATAGTAAAGACCTCAAAGACAAAATAAATGGTTCAGAAGTTGTTAATTTTTGTAATCCTATATGTGGTAACCATGATGAAGGCATCGCCAAGGACAGAGAAGAGAGTCAGAAGGTGAACTTAATTCAACTTAAAGATAAGAATACAAAGATTTACAAACATTTAAAAAATTATCCAATTGTTAATTCATGGATTAAGATATTTCATTGGACACCGCTACCGGAAATTATACACCCAGCTCTTATAAAAGTACTATTTTCTAATACTTTACATTCCTATACTACAGCAATTGATTCTTATCTTGATGCACATTTAACATCTTTAGACGAAACTGTTCCTATTATTAATACTTTAAGGATGCGGGATATCAGAAATGTGCTTTTGGATGATCCTATTAAAAATGTTGCCAGTAGATCTTCTAAAGCATTGCTCAATGTAATTAATTTAACTGAAAAAAGGATAATTGAACCGACAAAAACGTGTATTCAACAAGTTCGTAATTTGCGTGATGAATATATACCTTTTATGAGTGATCAACCAATTATTAGATCTCAAATTCACCGAGTTTTTATGAAATTGAATTATATTACGTTCAAAAATATTAATGTGTTTTTTCTCTACCATAATAAAAATAAAACCCATATTGAAAATCCTGTTGGGACTGAAATTTCAACAAATTATATTACATTGGCTGACGGTTCCGATGACATTTCACAGAACCAACCAGCAGATGATTCAGATGTTTTGAAATTGAAATCATTTCTAAAGCATATATATGAAGAGCTCAGAATTAATCCTTCTCGTTTCACAAAATATGTTGCATCTGTATATAAAGAATCTAAAGAGCACAGGGGGGATGGGAAAACAATTATTTTAATTGCTTCTTTAGAGACAATAAGAAAGTTAGGTTCCAATGGTGTTGAGTTGATTTCGGAAAAAATTGCTTTCAATTTGGTTAGAAAAGAACCAATAGTTGATGGAAATTTGTCCATGGAGTAAGATTTTGGTAACGATAGATTATTGAAGTTTCGTAAATAATAAGCGGTTTAAGAATGATAAAAAAAATATATATAGTAGAACTTTTACTTAACGTACAGAAATACATACACATAGAAAAATTTATGCATTTTAACTTAAGCCTTCTTTGGAATTTGGAATATATAAATTTTAAAACATATACATGGTTTAATGTTCGTAAAAAACACAGACAAAATGTGTTGAACAAAGATTTTCCTTTTTGGGAAATCCAATCAATCACGATTGTTCTTAATTTTGACAATTTTTAATTTTTAATCTTAAAATTCCAAATTTTAAATTAATTAAGCCTCTCTGCATTTTAAAATTCTTTTATTTGCAATAAAGAATGGCAATTACTTTATTAGGACCCGATAGTTTACTTTCCAGTACTGCAAATACAATTAGCAAGGTTAGCCAAGAACTGGATGTCCAGGGTACTTATGAAAACACTATTCACATTTTACAAAATTCCGATAACGCCATCATTAAAAAATTGCAACTACTTGTTGCATTTTTCGGAAAACTAGGCAATTCATATAGAATTTTCAATATTACCATCATAAACTATAGTATTCTATCAATTTTTGGTTACTTGTTAGTAAAACTTACTTTCAGATATCACAAATTATATACTAGATCATCTATATTAGCAACTATTGCAACAAACGTTGTTCTATATGGAATTTCGGACACATGCGCACAAAGTATTACACAATTCCTTGCGAGCAGGCGAATTACTAATTTTGATTTTACTCATCCAAATAATAGTAGATATACAGATGGAGGAATAAGAATTACTTTGGATAATAATAATGGAATTGATTTAAATGGATCTAACGTATTTGTGGATTATGGAGATGGTGAAGGCGAAATAGAGGTAAATCGTGATTTCAACGTTTACGATATTGAGAATAACAATGAAAATACAACATATATTATCCATGATGAAAAAGAAAATTTCAATTTTAGACGTTGGTTTGGATTTATTACTTGGGGGTTTATAATGGCATTTATTCAAGTAGCATGGTATATGTTTTTGAATGCAATGTTTACAGATATGCCATCAATTGTTTCTGTTTTAGAAAGAGATTTAACAGATCAATTACTCTTTTCACCCTTATCTTTGGCATCGTTTTTTGCATTTACTACCATGGTTATTGAAGGCGGGGATGTACAAACTTACAAAGATAAAATGTTCAAGCTTTATGTAACGACATTGGCAGTTAGTTTTAGTGTGTGGTTTCCAGTGCAATTTATCAACTTCTCTATAATGCCTAAAAAGTTCCAGGTTCCGTTTAGTTCCAGTGTTGGGGTATTATGGAACTGTTTTTTATCATATCGGAATGCATCAGCATCAGAGTAGTAAAAAAGAATCAATTTTAGATCAATCATGAGTAGATGCTTCTCAAAGGGCATATTTCAAAAGTCACTATTATTTGTTGCCCGCTTTCAGATATTATTAAAACGGGAACTATTGCATTTGGACTTTCTTTTTTTCTTACATTTTCTTTGTTTATTAATTGTTTATACTTGATAGACAACAATACCCAAATGACTATTGTAGACTCCACCACTGTCTTTTTTACCCCTCAAGGTTCCCTAAATAGTCAGGAAAAAACTGATGGTGAAGCCCTTATCAAAAATTTCGATCAAGGCTCAGAAGCTTTTTCTCACTGGTATGGTAGTCCAATTGATGATAAATTTAAACCGATTAAAGAACTTGACAATGATAGTAAAGCTAATGGAAGCATTGATAATGTTATTTTTAAACAGCTTGGAAGTGATAATAAAAAATGTGTTGGTTTAAATGGGTCAGTTCCTGAAGGATCTTGCTGGAACAGAGATTATCATTACAAGGCGCCTGTAATTAATGCTATGGATATTAATGATGTGGGATCAACTTATTTTCCAATTCAAACGAAATTACGAGCCAATAAGACAAGCTGCAATTTTACAATTTTATGCGTTGGTGAGTCCGGTGTTGGTAAAACTTCATTTATTAATACATTGTTTGATTCTTTAATAACTGGAAAGGCAAGGTCAACGAAATCAGATTATTGTCAACATCCAAATAAAACAAGACAAATTACTTCTTATAAAATAAATTTAGTTAAAGATGGATTAGAGATAAAGTTAAATATCGTTGACACCCCTGGGCTTGGTGAACATACGAATAATAAAAATTGTTGGTATCCCATTGCCAAATATATTGATGAACAATATAGAAACTTAGTTTATCAAGAAAATCAACCAGATCGTAGTAAATTGACTCGTAATGAAATTCATGCATGTCTTTATTTTATTGTCCCTTCAGCAGTCAGTTTGAATCAATTGGATATAGATGCGATGAAAAATTTATCAAAAAGGGTTAATCTAATTCCTATTATCAGTAAAGCTGATGGTTTCACTATTGAAGAACTGAATTCCTTTAAAGAAAGAATCAGAATTACTTTAAAGCAGGAGAATATTGAAATTTGCCAATTATTTGAAGAAAAAACTAAAATTACACAAGCTATTAATGAGATGCCCTTTACAACAATTAATTCAACCGAAACTTATATGAATAAAGATAATAAATATGTGAGAGGTAGAGAATATAAATGGGGCTTAAGTGAAGTTGACAATTTATCACATTGTGACTTTTTAAAGATAAGAAATTTTTTATTTGAAAGTTACATGACTGATTTGATTTCATCAACTGAGAATTATTATGAGAACTACCGTAGAAGTTTCATGAGATACATATTAGGTAAGGCCATCAATTTAACAATTCCTGGTAACGTTATTCAGAAACTATATTCTAAAGAATATAGCAAAAAGATTATAAATTCAAATACAAAAGGTAGTCAGAAAACTGGCACAAAAATTGATCATTCTTTTGCTGCAAATTTAGATGAACTAATTAATATCAAAGATTCAATTGAAATTCTACAGTTACTGAATAGAATTTCCATAAATGATATAGAAAGTGATTTAATTGGAATAAATCCAAAATTTTTAGGAATGGAAAGGCAAATTAAAAACAAAGTCACAGGAGCCGTTGAAATACAAAATCAAAAGTTCAAACTTTGGAAGAAAACATTGTATGAGAAACAGGATAAGTTTAATAAAGATATTGAACAAGTTCATCAAAGAATGATTAATTTACAAAATGATATTAAAAGATTGAAGAGTTTTAACTAACATTCGATGAATTCTGCTTGTAGCGATATATAGAACTCAATATCCCTTACAATACCAATCACGTGAAGCCCGATTGTTTAACTGTATATTAATGTTTAAGATTTTGTATATTGTATTATTACCTGATTTGTGTACGAGTGTAAATTCATGTTTTCACGTGACTTTAAAATTGTGACTGTTTTTTTTGAAAAATGAAAAAGACGCAAATTAGTTTACTATGAGGTGCAAAATGTTGCAACTTTTTTTTCAAAGGTGAGGTGTGCGGTGTGCTGCGAAAGAATGATTGTGGAGTGGGCTAGTAACAGAGGAATCGCGGTTTGTGGAAAGATGGTGAAGTTTTCAGTAATGATGATTTTGAATAGACACTGAAGGATCTTATATTACCAATATTTATCAATATATTTGCATTTAGAAGACAGCTCTAACACATAAATAGACCATCCACGATGATTATTCCAAAGGCTGACAGAAGACAAATTTTCATGGCATTGTTCAAGGGTATGTATACTACATTTTATTTTATCAGAATAGATGGAGAATAATATATAAATAAAAGAAACAGAAAAAGAGGTGAAATATTGGACTTGCAGTAATAAAACAATGATTTACATTCTTGTTAATTGAATAGACATTTAAAGTTGAAGATACCATGATTTTTTGATAGTTGCAAAAAACACTATTGTAAATTGAAAAAATGTTTTATAAATTTGTGAAAAAAAATTCAATACAAGGAGAAACAAAGAAATTAAAACAAACGAAACCTGTTGACATAATACATTGATTTTTATTTCTGAAATCAATAACGTGGATATGCTTTTCAACATGGATTTTTCAGTTCTTTGAAAAGACTGAAATTTTACAGATTGAAAGGGAAAAAAAAGGGATTTTACTACAATAAAAGATTAGTCTTATTATTATCAAATTAAAACTTTTATTTTATTATTTATAATCATCTGTTATTTTTATTTAGATTTTTTATGGCAAATACTAACCCTGTTTTCTGTTTTAACTTTTTACATTTTTTTCTGATACAGACGGTGTTTTAACTGCAAAGAAGGACTTTGAAATCCAACACGATGAACTTTCTGTTAAGAATTTATATGTCATCAAGGCTATGCAATCTTTAACTTCTAAGGGTTTTGTTAAGACTCAATTCTCATGGCAATACTACTACTACACCTTAACTGACGAAGGTCTTGAATTCTTAAGAGAATTCTTAGGTGTCCCAGAAGGTATTGTTCCACAAACTTTAATGGAAAAGCCAATTCCACAAAGACAACAACCACAAAGAAGAGATGGTGGTAGAAGATTTGGAGGTGATAACGGTTACAGAAAGAGAAGAGATTAATTCTGCTTTGTTAAGTTGCTTTTTCTTCTATTTGTTTAGTACTATACTTTCCATAAAATAAATACACATAAATAATTACTAAATTTCTAATTATCTCTATGTTTTGTTCCTCCCATCTAAAGCTCGATGTACATGTACCTGTAATAAATATTAAATAATTATTAGTGATGATTATGTTCTATAAATTATTCCGTTTTGTTTTGTTTTGCGCATCAAAATAATTCAATATCTTCATGTTCAAATTTTATTACTACCATCAACAAGATTTTTCCTTTAAGTCGAAAGGTCTTACCATAAACCATGTTTTCAAGAAACAAAAATAGGCCTTTGGAGTTGTCGTTAAATGACAGTAACTATGCACCTGTATGTGACAGTTCTTTACTTTATTTTAGTTCAACGCCGAATTTACTAACATCATTATTATAATTTATTCTATGTTTTGTTTTAACTTCTTATGATACAGGCACCAAACCCTAATACAATCAAGCCACAAGCTGCAACGGGAAAGAAGCAGGAAATTTCTTCTAAGCAGATCCATGAAGTTCCTCCTCCATTTAATCCACAACAAGAGAAACAACAGAAGCAACGGAAACAACCAGAATTAGCACATCCGATTCAACAATTGGCCAATTCGTATAATAGTTCTAATCGACCTTTGCCAGACATTCGATATCAGCAAAATCAACAAAACCATCCTGCTCCTCCTACAATTATAAACAATTACTATTATGTTCAACCACCTTCGCCAATGTCTCCGAACGTATCAATGCAGCAGCTACCCCAGAATTCAAATCGAGACCAAAATCAGCTGCAATATCACCAACCACACATAAGCAGCCAAAAAAACAGGCATACATCTAATTCACAAAACTCTAGACCTCAAAGTGATTCGTATGATAACCGAAACAATCTCAATTTAAGAAAAGCTTCATCAAATAAATCAATGGATTCAATTAAAGTAGCATCAACAGCATCAAACTCACCTGGAAATAATAATAATAATCATGATACTGATAATGTTTATGATTCGTTTGTTAAAAAAAGTTTGACAAGTTCGTACAAGAGATCATCTCCTAAGAAAGAATCAATGATTGATAGCTTATATGGTGAATCTAGCAAGAATGATATTTACTCAGCGGCTTCTGTTATTAGTGATGATTCTAGGCATAGACTTTATAAATCTTCCTGTGTCAATGATATTACAGCTAAAATTCCAAATATAAGTATATATCCTGAGCATGAGCTTTCTCAGAAATTAGAGAATTTATCTTTTACTGATAATAATATTAATATAATTGATGAATTGATAAAATTAAAAGATTCAGACATAAGTGTTCACAATGATCAATTTTTCAAACTTTTTGACAACTGTTGTGTGGTTGGTAATTCAATGACTATAGAGCAACTTGGCTCAATATTATACGATCCTTACCATAAAAATAATAGATTCTCTTTCAAATCTTTGACTATTATAATGAATACATTTGTGTCTAAAACATCAAATGATGAACTGGATTTTAGGTGTTTTGTGAAAATGTGTAAGTTTATCAAAGGTTGCTATGTATCCTTTAACTATCATGATAAAAGAGGAAATGATCATGTTTTAGACTTTAATGAATTCCAAAAGGCGTTAAAATCAAACCATATTGAATGTTCTGATTTTTTGTTGGCTAAAATATTTCAAAAATCAGAATATATTGATTTAGAAGAATATATTCTTGCGATTATTTTGATTAGAAAAGAAGAGAAAAAACATTGAGGAATGTTTATACAAAAGATTTTGTTTTTTAGTTTTTTAGATTATGATATACACCAATTGTTCTCATCTTTACATAATATTCTACTAATAATTGACTTAATTATTTCGTAAACTAAAATAGGTCATCATATTCATCTTCATCCTCCTGATCTTCATCTAGATTTTGATTTACAGCAACATTATTTGCTTGAGCAGTTCCGTTTCCGTAGTCATCTTCACTATCACTGTCATTATTATTTTTAGCAAAGCGAGTATCTTCTTCTATGTCTCCTCCTCTTCCTCCTTCTTCTTCATCTTCTTCTCCTTGTTCCTGTTCTTCGGGTGCTTCCTCCTCATCATCATCATTTTCATCTTCTTCGTCATCTTCTTCAGTTTGGCGTCGTCCTTCTCCATTGATATTTCCAAATTTTCTACTATTTTGCTCATCTTCTGCAACTTGTAACTTCTTAATATCCAATTCTTGTTGCAACCTACTAATAACATCCGTTATTCTATTTTTCATAATAGGATTTATAGCTTTCTTCAAATCTTTTTCTTTTTGGGCAATTGTTGATTCTAATTCCAATATTTCTTCATGTAATAATGCATTATGTTGTGCAGATTCATCATCACCATCATTCATTCCTAAAGCATCATTAACGACTTCTTCTTCCTCATCCTCCTCCTCCTCCTCGTCTTCATCTTCTTCTTCTTCCTCATCGTCATCTTCCTCTTCTCCTTCATTCCCACTTTCTAGTTTTATATCAGGTACTGTAATTTCTCCTGTTTCACCTTCTTGCCCTTCTTCCTCCTCTTCATCTTCTTCTTCTTCATCTTCTTCGTCTTCATCATCATCATCTTCGTCTTCATTTTCTTCAACATCTCTTTTCTCATTGGTCATTTCATTTTGTCCCTTGCTTTCTTCTTCAATTAATCTATCCAATTCATCATCAATATCCTCAAATTGATTATTCAAATCACTAAAATGATCTTCTCCATCAACTAGTTTATTAATTCCCTTTTCTTTTTTTAAAAGTTCAAGTTCTCTTCTTCTCTTTTTCTTTTCTTTCTTTGCTTTTTTATTACGTAGTTTGCCTTCAATAACACTTAATGGAGTAATATTTTCTTTATCAGCATCAATAAATTCAAAAACAGAACTTTCAGCCTCTTTATCTAATTTAAGTAATTTTGCAACTTCATCTTCAACATTTTGAATAACGTTTGCTTCATATTTTTTATCGAATCTTTCTTTAACAAATTCCATAGGTGGTGTTAAACCATCAGGGTAAGTCTCACCATATTCTTTATCAAGTTTTAAATTATATATTTCATTTTCATCATAAATTCTATTAGTTACAATTAAAATTTGACAAACATCAACAGTTTTAAAAATATTTTTTTTATCAATTGTTTTATGAATTTCTGAAATAGTTGGTAAATTAACTAATTTAGCTGCATACATTACATCATTAATTTTAACTATTGCCCTTTTTTTATCTTTCCAAGTAATTGAAATATTTGATAAATCTGATATTTTATTAGATAATTGAAATTTATCAGCATTTTGTTTATCACTACGTTCAGAACTTTCAACTGCTGAACGAATCGTATCTAAATATTCATCTGGTAAAAATCTTATAATTATTGCTTCTTCAATTAATGGATCATCTTCTCTATCAGGATCTTCAGAATCATATCCATTTCCAGGTAATCTCGCAGGTTTTACCCTAATAGTTGGTGTTCGCCTTTTAATTAATGTATTAGGTATTGAAGTTAATGATGATATACTTGTTTCACTCAAAGGTTTGAATTTTATTGATTGTAAAGAATCTGAAGATGTTTTGAATTTAATTTTTGGTAAAGTAGATTTTGAAGCTTTTTTCGTCGTCGTCGTCGTCGTCGTTGTTGTTGTCGTTTTTGATGATATTGCAGATACTGGTGTTGTATGTTTTGGTGTTAAAGGTTTTATTTTAAATTTTGTTGATAGGGGTTCTGTTGGAGATTCTTGTTTTATTGGAGTATATGACGACGTATCATCTGTTTCTTCGGAGGTTTTTGAAGATAAACGCAATTTTATTTTTGCCATAATAATTGATATTTTATTCTTTAAAATTTTATATTAATAAATGGGATATATTTTCTATTACAAAAAGATAATATTATAAAATAGAAACATTAGATTAGATATAATTAGATGCAGAAATCAAATTCAAAAAAAAAACACACATCAAAAAGAAGAAGCGATTTTCTCATTTTCTCATTTTTTTTATTTTATTTTATTTTATTTTATTTTATTTTATTGCATTGTTTTAGTTGTAGTTGTAGTTTTAGTTTTAGCTTTAGTTTTTAATTTCATATATTTTCTATTTTTCAATTTAAACATGAAAAGATCAAATTAAAATTTTAGTTTTATTTTATTTTATTTTACTTTATTTCATGCCTTTGATTAAACTTAGAAAATCAATAATTGAATATAGATGCAGAAGTTTTACAATGCACAAACGTCATTTAAAGGAGCTTTGGAAACTTTGTCTGGTAAAAAAATCAAAGGTTTAAGATTCAATTATGATGAAAATGTTTATAAAGAAATTTTTGATAAATTAGATATGAAGCAAATTTATTTAAATGAAAAGGGACAGTCAACAGGTAAATTAAATATTATTGATTACAATGTTAGAACTTCTCCTTTAACATATTATTTAAATAAAAATTTTGAACCTGAACATCATTTAATTTATCCTGATGGACAGACAGCTTATAAATTTTGGAAAAGAATAGAATTTGGAGATCAAGATATGAAAAATATCCATGTTATGTTACCTGGACTTTCCAATACTGTTAAAGCTAATTTATTAACTAAACCATTAGAAGAAAAATTGATAAATCCAAGATTTTTACCTAAATTAACAATTGAAGAAGAAAAATATTATATGAATAAACATATTGAACCAATTAATTCAACATTATTATTTGTCGGAGATTTTATGTCATCAACTAATGCATCAGCTTTGAGAACTTGTATATATTATAATGAAGTTAGAACATCAATGTTTCGATATGGAGGTGTTAAATTTTTAGCTTGGACTTCACCTAATGAAGTTTTGAAATATCTTGGACCATTAGGATCAATTCATAGGCGTACTAATTCAATGATGGCTAATTTATATTCTGATATTCGTGTTGTAGCATGTACAAAAGATTTGAAAAATCCTAAAGCAACTAGATTATTACAAGATATGGATGTTATTGAATTACCATATAATGATACAGAAGGTGAAGTATGTTTAATTGAATTACAATCTAATCATAATAAATATCAAATAAAATTTCAAGATGAATTACATCTTATTATACATAAATTGTTTTGTACACCTGGTGCTATGCTTAATGAAAAATTACATGTTTTAGGACCAGGAGCTGAAGAATATTTAAAAGATAAAATTCCTAATGAAATTTTGAAAAAGAAAATTAGTATGATAACTAACCAAGAATTTGTGGATCTTTCTGAAGCATATTTTTATTGGCCATTCAAACCTAACACAGATTTAGAAACTTATGGAAATCAAGAATCATTTTTTGATACAGATTAAATGAATTTAATGGACCAAAAATTTTATAGATATAAATAAAAGATAGATAGATAGATAGATAGATAGATAGATAGATAGATAGATAGATAAGAAACTGTGAATAAATTTTTCGATAAAAAAAACACATAAATATATAAAGAATAAGAATCACAAATAACAAATAAAATAACTTCGCAACATGTTTTCTGGGCTTTCTCTGACTTTTTTTTTCAGGTTCCAGATTTCAATAAAATAGTATATTGATTTCCTTCTTTTTCTTTACAATTTATATATATATTGTATATTTTTGCCCTTGTTTTACTTACTTTCTTTTTCTTTGTCGAATCTCTCTGTTTTCTGATGGTTATGGTACAGGAGGAGAACGTACATTATTATATTCTCGACCCAAGTGCCCTAGTTTATGGGGGAATTGGAAAGATTAAAAAATGGGTAGAGTTTACACTTGCCAATAATGCAAATAGAAAAGATTTCAGCATTGTATTTTATGTTCCATTATACACATTAAAAGAATTGGATTTTTTAAAAAAAGTTTTCAATCCATTGATTTCCGCAAATGCTAGAGAAAGTATCAAATTCATTGATAATCAAATATCAAATCTTCAATTTGAGGATATTACGTTATCATCAAGTGATAATGATTCTGATTTTGGTGGTAATGTAAGTGATATAGATGATTCAACCAATAGTGATAATCTTAGTTTAAATAGTAAAACACTTGGTTTATCACCAAAAAGTATTTTAACAAATTCTGAAAATATTGATATTGATATTGATAATTTTAATAATTATACAGATTTTGAAAGTTATAATAAAATGAAATCTTTAAAATCAAATAAATTGAAAATTGAAAAGAAATCAATTAAACCAAAAGTTACTTTTATCTTAGAAGCTGAGAATAGTGTTGGACCAGATTGGAAAATTGCATCAGGATATCGTAGATCAACTCCATTACTTTCTCAATTACCAAAACCAATTAATGGATCATCATCAGAAGGTCAATTTAATCATGATCAAAAGAAAAAAGCTATTGGTGTTTTTGGTAATAATATTCCAGGTACTTTTAATATGATTAATAATCATAATAATTTGATTAATATGGATTTTAATGATAAAAATATTTCAAATGATATCAATGTTAATAGAAATGAAAATATTGATGAAAGAGCAATTGTTCCAATTAAATTAAAGTATTTAATTAGATCATGTATTCAAAAACAATATATTGAAAATAAAAATATTAAAGAATCTGCTAAAATTAATTGGCATATTATTTCTGAAGATGCAACAACTTCAATCTGGCTAAAAAGTTTTGGACTCTCCGTTAAAACATTGAATGAAGTTCAATATGATTTTGATAATTATTCTGGTATTTCAAAATCTAATGTTTTATTTGATCCTGATTCAGGAAAGCTCGTTGAAACTACATTAGAGGATTTACAGAAAAAAAATAAAATAAAGAAACCTAAATCATGGAAAACAAAAACAAGTAATCAAAAGAACCTCAATAAAAATGAAGATTTATCAAATGAAAATGAGTCTAAATACAATAGGAATAAAAACAGAAACAAAAATAGAAATAAAGACAGAAAAAAAAATAATGATCAAACCAAGGATAATAAAAAAGATATAAATTCAGAAACTAATTCAAAGGATGCTTTTGAAAATGGCAAGGCCCATGTGGTATCTGCAGATGCTTACACAAAAAGGGGCAATGGTGAGCTTTGGATACCATAAGTTTTTTTTATTTGTTGACCATTGGTTGCAAATCAATTATCCATTCTTCTTATATTTAATTGAACAATCATGATTTTTCATACCATTATTTTTTTAAAAAAAAGGGCACTTTTATTATCTTTTAACATATAATAAAGGAAAACCATAATATATTATTTTGAATAGGTAAATCTGATTAAGGTTTTGAAAAAGATTACAAAACTACTGAAAAGAATATAATAGAAGAATTTATTCACAAAGCGTACATGATTTTACATTTGCGTTCCATAAAGATGAATAACTTACATATATAAATCTGTATAATAAGTATATCAAAAAGGTGTAGTTCAATAGCAGATATATATCAATATGAATCGTATCAGATAAGAGTCAAAGGTTGTATTCATTGAACATCAATATGATGCCCTAACATTAGAGATGCCAGAAAAAAACATATAAACTAAAAATTCATCACTATCGATTCATATGGAAGTATAAAACGCACAGAATATACGCATAATATCATTATTATGAGATTCTGTTAACTTTGTGTCTACTATCTAATCTTTTAGATATAAAAATACTGATGAAACAAATTTTTCAACTCATAAGTAAAAAGTGAAAATTTTGAAAAAATGAAAAAAGAAAGGAAAACCACCTCTATTTATAGTTTTTTTTTTTTTTGGATCACTTCCTTTGTGCGCTATAAAAATTTATCCAAGAAAGGGTTTCTCTTTTCCCATGCATGATTTCTTGAATATATTATTATGTACCCGCCTAATACAAAATATTTATACAAAATATATATACTAAACATTACATTGTTCTCTAAGTCGATCACAGCCTTTTATAAATGCCTGCATGTGGAAAAGATATCTCCACAAAGTGTATTCGTTAGTAAACAATTCCCAATCAAGCCCATATCCTAATGCAAGTTCCAAACGGAATAAATCTTCCAATTTCTGTAGTCCACTAACTTTACAATAATATTGTTGTTTAAAATTTTTATCCTCTATAAGTTTACTTGAAATCCTAACACATGTAAGAACCAGTCTAAATGCATTTAATTTGCTCACTTTTGATAAACATATTTGCTTTGATGATTTAAATATTGAATTCGTTGAGCTAATTGAATTTTCCATTGCATATGATTGAATATTTATATGATCTTCGATGATTTCCTCTCTTGGTTCATAGGTTTGTTCTTCATTTATACTAAAAGTTTCCCCTAATACTAATGGCATTGCTCTACTTCCCCAATTAACACAGTTATTAACTTCTTCTAAACATTGTGTATTATAAATACCATCACTTAATCTTTCATTACATTTTAAATTAAATATAAACTTAAAAAGAAACCAACCAGCACATAATCCAACAGCACCGCTTATTTCTAAATTTGAATTAATTCTGTCAATATATTTATCAAGCCCCATTTTAGGAGCTGATTTTAAATAGAATTTTTTTGATAACCAATTGAGTGTCTCATCATCTGTTGTACATTTTTCATATTTACCTATATGTTCTTCAATATAATCATGCAAATCTGTCTCATTTATAGTTTCATTCAAATCAGTTTCAAAATTTGATAAAATTTTAGAGCTTTTTCGAAGTGAAACTCCTAATTCTTCCTGTGATTTTGAGATTAATGCTAATTTTTTCCCATTGATTAAATTTCTCTTCTTATCAGTAATATCATCAAATATAGGTTTTAAAATGTTTTTCGTTTCATCTATTATTTTATTCCAACATCCTGGCATATTTTCTTTAATCTTGCTATCATCATTATTATCGTTGTTATCATTATTATCATTAGTATTATCATGGTTATCATTGTTATCATTTTTATCATTATTATCATTATTATCATTATTATCATTATTATCATTATTATCATTATTATCATTATTATCATTGTTATAATTGTTATCATTATTATCATTATTAAAGTTGATGTTTTGTTTATTGACACTATTATCTAGATTAGTACCACGCGTATTTTTATCATTCAAAGTGCTCAAAATTGAATTCCATAATCCATCACCAAATATTGCATCGGTTATCATTTCATTGTTTAATTTTTTCTGGTCTAACATTTCTGACACCCAAACCAATTCATTAACAAATAGTGATAAAATTGCCATTGATTGTGTACCGTTTATTTCTGACAAAGATTTAAGGTTATTCAAATTTAATAATATTTCCCTAACATTAACAGTAGAAATTGAATTAGATTTTTTTTTCTTTTGTTCCTCCCTTTCTTGTTTATCAATTATTTCTTGTTTTTTATGTTCCTTTTCAATGACTGTTAGATCCAATGTATGTTCAGTAAAAATGTTATTTGATGAATGTTTTAAATATTCACTGCTTTCATCACCTACTTCTGATGAGAAGTTAAATGTCGGATGTTGAGGTTTTAATCTAAGCTCAATGTGTTCTTCAACATCAATTTTTGGTTTGCGACTTAAGTTATTGTTAGGACCCGTATTTGTATCCTCAATTGAAGGTTTTGAACTACCATCCTCATCAATTGTTTCTGTATTATATGACATGTTTCAATATAGTTAATTTTAAATCGGCCTTCAAATATGCAAATCTAAATATCTTGTATGATTGTGTTTATCAGCAATCAACAATAACACTGAATCATTCTGATGTCTGTTTGTTTTCCTACGTGCAGAAAAATAGCAAAATTCATGTTTACAATTTACAGCGAATATCAAACGGCAAAAGTGATTACCTAATCAGGAATCAAGTAAAATGGTATAGTGGGTAGGATGGATATTCGATGATTAGTTATTTTTATTAATTACTTGAACTTTAATTTTAACTTTTATTTTATATACATACATATAAATATACATGTACATATATATATTATTAAAATATATATATATTAATTACACATAAACCGGATTTATAAAATTAATGAATGGAATGCAAAGAAAAAAAAGAATTCCTCAATAAAAAAATCATAATTCATCATGATCCCAGTCATCTTCATCATCTTCATAATCTTCTTCACCAGCTGCACCAGTACCATCAGCATATAATTTTGAAACAATTGGATTAACGATTTTCATTAATTTATCCTTTTCTTCTTCAAATTCATCTAATGAAGCGGTTTCACCGTTTTCTTCAACAAAACTTAAAGCTTCTTCAATTGCTTCTAATAATGTTTCTTTATCTTCATTATCTAATTTTGCACCCCAACTTTCATCATCATTAATTTGATTCTTTAAATTATGAGCTTGATTTTCTAATTCATTCTTTGCTAAAATTCTTTTCTTTAATTCTTCATCTTGTTCAGCATATTTTTCACCTTCTTCAACCATTCTATCAATTTCTTCTTGAGTTAATCTTGATTTATCATTAGAAATTGTAATTGAATTAGATTTACCTGTACCTTTATCTAATGCAGAAACTTTCAGGATACCATTAGAATCTAATGTAAAAGTAACTTCAATTTGTGGAACACCTCTTGGAGCTGGTGGAATACCAGTTAATTCAAATTGACCTAATAAATTATTATCTTTAACCATTGCCCTTTCACCTTCATAAATTTGAATTAAGACAGCATTTTGATTATCAACAGCGGTTGAAAAAATTTGTGATTTCTTTGTAGGAATTGGAGTATTTCTTTTAATTAAAGTTGTCATAACACCACCAGTTGTTTCAATACCTAAAGTTAAAGGATTAACATCAATTAAAACAATATCTTCAACACCTTCTTCACCTGATAAAACACCTGCTTGAACTGCTGCACCATAAGCAACAGCTTCATCAGGGTTAATACCTTTAGAAATTTTTTTACCATTAAAAAATTTTTCTAATAATTCTTGAACTTTAGGAATTCTAGTTGAACCACCAACAAGAACAATATCATCAATTTCATTTGCTTTAACTTTTGCATCTTCTAAAACTTGTTGAACAGGTTTTAAAGTTTTCTTAAATAATTCCATATTTAATTCTTCAAATTTAGCTCTTGTAAAAGATTCAGAGAAATCAATACCATCAACAAATGAATCAATTTCAATTCTAGTTGACATTTGAGAAGATAATGTTCTTTTTGCCTTTTCAACTTCTCTTTTTAATTTTGCTAAAGCTCTTGCATTTTTACTAATATCAATATCATGTTTCTTTTTAAAAGTTTTAATAAAATGTCTAACAACTCTATAATCAAAATCTTCACCACCTAAATGAGTATCACCAGAAGTTGCTAAAACTTCAAATGCACCACCAGCAATTGATAATAATGAAACATCAAAAGTACCACCACCTAAATCATAAACAATAATTTGTTTTTCTTCATCACCTTTATCTAAACCATAAGCAATTGCAGCTGCAGTTGGTTCATTAACAATTCTTAAAACTGTTAAACCTGCAATTGTACCTGCATCTTTTGTTGCTTGTCTTTGAGCATCATTAAAATAAGCTGGAACAGTAACGACAGCATGAGTAACTTTTTTACCTAAATAATCTTCAGCAATTGATTTCATTTTACCTAAAATCATTGCAGAAACTTCTTCAGCTGTAAATTCTTTTTCGTCACCATTAAATTCAACTTTAACAACTGGTCTATCATCACGATCAACAATTTTATAAGGTAAATGTTTAATTTCCTTTTGAATAACTTTATCACTAAATCTTTGACCAATTAATCTTTTAATATCGAAAACAGTATTATAAGGATTTGAAGCAGCTTGATTTTTAGCTGCATCACCAACTAATCTTTCATTATTATCAGTAAAGGCAACATAAGATGGTGTAATTCTATTACCTTGATCATTTGCTAAAATTTCAACTCTACCATTTTTCATAACACCAACACATGAATAAGTTGTACCTAAATCGATACCAATAACTGTACCATAATTTTCAGAATCAGCTTGAGCTAAATTTTGTGAGACAAATGGTAAAATAAATAAGAACACAGCATAAATAATAAATGCTGTGACAGAGAATGGAGATTTTTTAATTCCCATTATAAATATATTCTTTTGTTAAACAAAAATAAGAAAGAAGATAATTATTATAAAAGCTTAAAATGAAAAAAAAAACAGAAGGAATAAAGAACAAAACGAAATAATTAAAGAGGAAACAGGGGTTATAAATAAGGAATTAAATGATAAATCTTGACACGAAACAGATTTAGACATCAGAAACAGAAACGAACACGTCAACTTTAAGAGAAAATTCTGGAATTTTGATTTTTCAATTTTTTTGATTTATTTTTTATTGTAATTAGAATCGAACTCATGACTAAACTATTTTATTTAAAAATAACGCAGTGGTAAGCCAATGTTCCCAAACAGGTAAGTCAAGTCAAATCTTAAAATATTGAAATTATTGTTGAGTTTGTGTGTATATATTAAATTAAATATATATATATATATATATATATTATTAAGTTATAGTTGATTTATTATATACTTCACTTTATTATTTAATCAATAAATAATCAATTATCTAATTTCTTTCTTTTTTTTTTTTTGGTTATAATAATGGCTCAAAATAAAGGGCAAAATATGAATTTAAGATCAGATTCATTTTCTAATACTTCAATTACTTCTTCATCTTTCCTTAACAGTACGAGTATTATTAATGATACTGACAATAATTGTACAATAGTGGATTTTAATGATCTTGATTTATCTTCAATTAATAATAACAATTCAACCTTATTTTTTAATTCAACAGAATCTTTAATCACTGATATACCAAATTCTATTCATAACTTGGTGAAAAATGTTAATTATAAAAAGAAATCAACAACTACTAGTTTATTGTCAATTAATTCAACTTCAACTGTAATATCACTTAATGGTCCAACTTCAAAAGATATACCACCAATTAAATTAACTCATATTGAAAATATTCCAGCTTCTTATTTTAATAATTATTTAGATAGTATTGATGATTATTATGATAATTTTAATTCCTCAAAATCTCTAACTTCAACATCTTTAAAAAATTTAGAAAAACATTCAATGTCAATTTCAAGATCTTCTTTAAGTGCATTAAATGAAGAACAAGAAGCAATGTTAGATTCAAATAATATATCAAATGTACCAGAAATTTATTTTAATGAAGATTTCAGATTAGATAATCCAAGAATTTTTAATAAAGTTATAGAAAATACTAAATTTTTATCCTTAATTGATAATGAATTAAATAATAATCAATTAATAACAAATCATGAATTATTACAAGAAAAATTATCTTCTTATTTAGATATAGTTGAAGTTCATTTAATTCATGAAATTTCAAAATCTAGTGAAAATTTCTTTTCTGCTTTAGATGATCTAAAAAAAATTACAACTTCTTCTAAATTATTAACAGATCAACTAAAATCAACGGATTCAAAATTAATTCAAATAAATAAATTAAAATTAGAAAAAGTTAAAAAATTAATTAATTTACTCAAAAAATATCAAAACATTGAAAAATTTAATCAAATTTTAATTCAAATTAAAACAATTCTAAATCAGGCCGATTTGGCTGAATATAATTATTTTCAGGGAAATTATGACAAATCTTTACAATTGATAGATTCAGTTTTTGCATTGATAAAGGGGAATGTTCCTCCACACCCAATTGTTTCTCAGTTGACTGAAAAATGGAAATATCCTTTAAAGGATTTAAATAAATTGCCTGCATTATCTCCATTGAAAAGGTTATTATCAAATTTAATTACAGACACTGGTAAATCATATGCGAAATTGTTTTCAAATTATTTAATTGATGATTTAAGATTGAATTATGAAAATATTAATCAATTTCAAACATTACAAAAATTATTAGGTAATAACAATAAAGAATTATTAAAATCAAATATTTTAAATGAAGAGGAATTTAGTATTAAAATAGTAAGTTATTTAAAAGGTTTAATAAGATGTGGTGAATTATCGAGTGCTTTTAAATTATATGAAGAAAAATTATCTAATGAATTAAAATCAATCTTTAAAAGTAATTTGCCTTCAAATTCAAAAAATGATAATTTATCATCAAATAAAAGTGATGATTCAAAATCTACTAGTATTACTAATAATATAAGTAATGCACTTGTTTTAAGTGATTTAGTTAAAAATATGACACCAAAAGAATTTGAAAATATGTTAGTTGATAATTATACCAAATTTTCAGGAATTTTTAAAAGATTAATAGTTCATAAAAATTTATTGTTAACATCCGCAATTGATGCGTTAAATAATTTTGATTCACAAATTTTAAAAGTTCAACCTGATATAATTATGGATTTAGATATTACAAATTCAATTAATTTATCTATTAATTCAATTCAAAGAAGAATGGCAAAATTAATTAAAATTAGAGAACAACAAAATTCTTTTATATCATTGAATTATTTTTTACGGTTTTATAAATTAAATTTAAGTTTTTTGAATGAATGTGAAATTGTTTCAAAAGGAATGCTTAATGAACCAATATTAAAGGATATAATTAATAGACAATTGGTGATTTTTATTCAACAATTTCATAGAAGCAGTGTAAAAAGATGTATTGAAATAATTGAGAAAGAAACCTGGAAAGATGATGGTTTATCAATTGAATCTCAACGAATTTTAGATCTAATTTCTAAGGCATCTGAAAGCAATGTTGAAAATGATGAATGGATCAAAGGTTTAGATTTAAGTTTTCAAGATTATAATTTAGAAAAGTTAAAGGTTGATAGAGGTACAGATATTGGACAACAACAGCAAAATGAAACTAGAAAAACTTTAACATTACATTCACAAAATTACATTTTACCATCATCAGTTGGAATTATTTTAGGAACTTTAAAGGCATATTTATTAATAATTCATAGTTTTAAAAATAATACAAGCTATATAATACCCCAAAACTATCTACCTGAATTACTAAAGGCAATTAATTTAAAAATTCATCAATCCGTTTTGGGTGCACAAGCTACAAAAACTGCTGGTTTAAAACATGTCACTACAAAGCATCTCGCATTAGCTTGTGAAGTTTGTAGGTTTTGGAGTACTCTTGTTACAGATATTGAACGTGCATGTTTGGCAGAAATTAGTATCAATACTAATAACAATAATAAGGATAATAATACTAATAATTCTGATAAGAATCAATTAGAAGATCTCGATATAATAAGAAAGAATATAATGAAAGAATTTGAAGAAGTGAGAAGTTTATTTAATGAGCAAGTTATTGATGTACATGATAAACTGGTGGCAATTATGAAAGATACCATGCTTGCAATTGTTGATAATTTAAATGTTGATAATTTTATAAACACTGCTGTAATTTCAGAAATTAAAGTTAATTCCTACATGGAACAAATTGTCAAAAAAACATTAACAATTGCAAGGAGTGTTCAAAGATATTTACCTTCACAAGAATATGATGGTATTATGATACGTATTTTTGATGGATATGAAAAAATTTTAACAGAAAAATTTATTTCTATTTTGGAAAAATCGGATACTGAAAATAAGTTAATTATCAAATCACAAATTGTTAAAGATATGAGATTTTTTGAAGAAAAATTAGATGATATAGATAATAATACTATAGTCAACCATGTTCTTGTAAATGTTAATTGTGATAAAATTGAGGAAGCAATAGATGATAAAATGGTTAGCCCACAAAAATGTGTAGAAAGTTCAAGTGAATCAACAAAAGTTAACTTGGAAATTGCCAGCTCTGATCCAAAAGCCTCTGATAATAATGAAGAAATAGAAATTTAAATTCTTCCTATTTTGTAAAATAAATAGAAACAAAAAAAAACAAAAATACAGTAATTTACCCAGTAATTAACTTATTATTATTGACTATTAGTTGTTATCTTGAACTTGAGATAATAGATATAACGTAATATAATATAATATAATAGTGAACAATTTTTTAACTAAAAAAACCGTTTATTCGCTGCACACTGTGTGTTGTATGCTGTGTGCTGCGTACATGTTGTATGTTGTAGTTTGTAGTATATGAATTATGAAGCAAATGTGTAAACATATGTGTGTCTATTGGTAGCTAGTATACTGCCATTTTTGTATTAGTATCTGTCATAAGTCATCATGTCTGTTGACTACAGCACCATTCACAAGCATTTGAAGCAGTTGAAGTTTGTTCAGGGCACAAACGGAGTTTCAGGTCCTGCAAATACCCTGCTTGATGAACCAACTTCCATTAAATATATTTCAACACTACGTCAAGATTTGATTACTCTTATTGCCACAACTACAGATTCTTCACAAATTAGTTCAAAGACTTTAAATTCAATTATAATCTTAACAAAAATTTTAGATTATGTTCCAAAATCAGATATTATTTTTACTTTATTTGATGGACAATTGTTCAGATCATTATTTGACTTATTATGCCTGCCAAATATACCAGTAGAAGTTTTACGTAGTGTCTTAAGGATCTGTTTAACTTATTTAGCAGGAGTGTTACCAAAGACAAGAAAACAAGGGATGTTCAGAGTTTTATTAAATGTTCTATGTGAGCCAATTAAAAATACTGAATGTTTGAAGTGTGATTTATTATTTGCAAATCTAACATCAAGGATTACATTTGCTGATGCGAGAATGAATTTGAATATTGTTGATTTTGTTGCTAAAGTTTTATACAGATTAATGGAAACCATCGGATCATTCAACAATGACTCAACTTCTTTCCTTTTAGAAGAACAGTGGTTATTGAGTATTGTCCGTTCTCTTTATGTCTGTAATTTTTTTGGCGTTTTATCATGTATTAAAGGGATTGATGAAATTGAAAGTATGACTGGTTTGAGAGGTAGTATGGACTTGACCGTAAAATGGCTAAAAGATAAAAGCTTTGATTCCAGAAATATAATTTGGTTAGAATGTTGTACATTAACGAAAGAAGTCGGACTTATTTTGAATGGAAATGATATTTCAAGCAAAATAAATGATAATAAAGCTATTGAGATTTCATCATTATTAAGTCTTACTGGAGCTTTAAAACAACAAAAAAGATCATTGAAAAAAATTCTTGTTGAATGTAATATGACATCAACTTTCCCAATTTTAAGTTTCATATCTATAATAAATGAAAAAATTACAATGAATAAATCATTAAATAAAATCTTTGGAATCTGGAACACGGACTTATGGTATAGTTTGTTAATTATTGGTACTCGTTGTTGGTTATTTAGTGGTGCAACGGAAGAAGCTGGCGATACAGATAAAATCATTAGTATGGTTATTACTGTGTTGGAATGGTTAGGAAATCAGCTAAGCTTTGAAAATCAAATAAATAACTCAGAATCTCTTATCTCAACAGCTGGTATCAGCACCAATAACGATGTATCAGACTATGATGTTGTTTCATTATTAGAAAAAGTAGATAATTTTAATTATAATGAAATCAAAGCTTTGCAATTGAATGCAATTAATCAAACTCGTTCAAAAAAATGGCTTAAAGAATTAAAGCCATTTGAAGATTTAGTTCATAATCAAATTATTGCTTTGGTTCGTGATCAGAGATTTTTACAATTAAGTAAAGGATCATGGGTTTATGCATCAAACCCTCTGGACTCTGGAAATTCTGGGCACTACTTTTTAACGTTGAATTCTAATTCACAGAGTATTGTTTATAAAGAATTTACAAAAAGACCTTTGAGAACCATTCAGGCACCAAATCTTGATAAAGATGGTATTCATATTGATTTCCGTAATATTATAAGGATTGAGTCTGAAAATTTAAACCCAAATATTAGTGATACTGGTCTGATCAGCATTCAAAGTGAACGAATGGATGTAAATAAAATTGAAGTCATAACTAAGGACTCTACGTTTTCATTTTATGTTGATACAAAACAATTAAACGATGTTTGGGTTGATGGGCTAAGAATTTTAATTGCTGACAGTAAGACAGATAATAACATTACAACTTTAGAGCCATCACCAATGAAACTTTCTGTGTCAGAAAATTTTTTTACGAGAATCGGTGTTGGAGAGGATATTAAAAAACATGTAAAAACGTTACAAGATGTTAGAATCCGTACGCAACTGTTGGATCTTGATGAAAGCCAAGAATCTAGTAGTTTTGTAAAAGATATCAACCTGGGCTCGGTCAATTGGAACAATCTGAGTGTCAATTTTAATTACGACTGAGTCCATGATAACTTTAAAAAGGATGATATTTAGCTACAATTTTCGATATTTTGTGTATATAAAACCTAGAAAAAATAGACTGATCAAATAAAATAACGTTAACTTGGAAAAATGTGATACACATCTAAAGTATTGTTATTATAGATCATAGATTATAGATTATAGATTAGAGTTAATAATTGATAGTAAATACTAAAGTAAACTAAGTTTCCCAAAGAGGAAATTGAAAATGTCGAGATTTTTTTTTTTTTTTTTCAGAATAAACTTTTCTAAACAAAAAAAATTTTCAGCTTTTATGATGTAGAGTGTAATTATTTCATCTTAATTTATCTTAAAACGCCATAATATTTTTTAGATATAAAATATCACATTAGATCAAATGATAGCTAGGCCACAGAGTAAATTTAATATTGATTTTATTCCAACAATTTCTGATTCTGAATCTGATGTTCCAAATTTAGATTCTGAAGATGAAGTTTCTATAGACAATGATGAAGAAGTAACATTAACAAAATCCAAGGTAAAGAAAAACATCAAAAAGAAAGAAAAGAATTCTAAGAAAAAATCTACAAAGCAGGTTGATGACGGTGACCTTGAGAACCAAAAAGATGATGATAAAGAAAATCAAATATCGAAAGATCTTAATCCTGATTTCATTTTCTCTGTAGATGATTTCGGTTCTACAACTACCTTTGATGGTTGGGATTTTAATGTTGATGAAGGAAAATCAAAAAATGTTTATGATAAAAAAGATGTTGATTTAGATGAAATTATAAGGAGGAAGGGTGGTTTAACGGGTAAAATTGATACCAATAATCATGAAGACGCAACGGGAACTGAAGACGAAGCTGATGAAGAAATAACTGATGGAAAGAATAATGATTTAAATCCTGGCCTGGACGATGATGAATTGGCAATGGATGGTTTTGGTATGGGTGTTGAACTAGAAGATACCAAAAAAGATACTGAAGCTGAAGAAAATGAAAGTGCAACTGAAGCTGAAGATGAAGAAGAAAACACAGATAGTGCAGACTCTGGACAAACTCTTTTGGATCTTGGAATGATTGGTGATGCTTCTGGAGAGCCAAATAAACATGAAGATTCTGCTGATGCGATCGCTAAATATTATGATGAAGATGAAGGCCAAGCTGCTAAAAATCAAACACATCAAACATTCCAGTCTTTACAATTATCCCGTCCTATTTTAAAAGCACTTACTGGACTTGGATATTCAAAACCAACAAAGATTCAATCTGCGTCTATTCCAATTGCTCTTCTTGGTAGAGATATTGTTGCCGGTGCAGTTACTGGTTCAGGTAAAACTGCAGCATATATGATACCAGTTATTGAAAGGTTATTGTATAAACCAGCTAAAATTGCAAAAACAAGAGTTATAGTGTTAACACCGACCAGAGAATTGGCTATTCAAGTTGCTGATGTTGGTAGAAAGCTTGGACAGTATGTTCATAATTTATCCTTCGGTTTAGCTGTTGGTGGTTTAAATTTAAGACAACAGGAACAAGAATTAAAGAAACGTCCTGATATTGTTATTGCAACACCAGGTAGATTAATTGATCATATAAGAAATTCACCATCCTTCTCTGTCGATGATGTTGAAATTGTTATTATGGATGAAGCAGATCGTATGCTTGAAGAAGGTTTTGAAAAAGAAATGCAAGAAATTGTTGAATTATTACCAAGAAAGAGACAAACTATGCTTTTTTCCGCTACCATGAATTCTTCTATTAAGCAGTTAATTGCGTGGTCGTTAGAAAAACCAGTTAGAATAATGGTTGATCCTCCAAAAACAGGTGCAAGTAATTTAGTGCAAGAATTTATCCGTGTCAGAAAAAGGGAAGAATTGAAGCCCTCATTACTTTATACTATATTGTCCAAACTTGATCCAAAGCAAAGGGTTATTATTTTTATTAGCACGAAAGATATGTGTCATAAGGTAAGGATTAGATTAGGTTTATTGGGTCTCAGGGTTGGTGAATTACATGGTGGATTATCACAAGAACAAAGACTAAAGAGTGTTACGTTATTCAAAAAGTCAACAGTTCCTGTCTTATTGTGTACAGATTTAGCTGCTAGAGGTTTAGATATTCCAAAAATTGAAGTTGTTATTAATTTCGATATGCCAAAAACATATGAAATTTATTTACATAGAGTTGGTAGAACTGCCAGAGCTGGTAGGGATGGTTTGTCTATTAGTTTTGTTGGTGAAGCGAAGAAGGATCGTGGAATTGTCAGAGAAGTGATTAAAAATGTTGAAGAAAGTAACCAAGGAAAAGCAGTTGGCCGTAATGCAGACTGGGATGAAGTTGATCGTGTCAATCAAATTCTCGATTCAAAAAATGATTTAATTCAGGAAATTATTGATGAAGAAAAACAAGAAAAGGCTGTTTTAGCAGCTGAGATGGAATTAAAGAAAGGTGAAAACATGTTAAAGTTTAAGGAAGAAATTGAAAGTAGACCGAAAAGAACATGGTTTATGAGTGAAAAGGAAAAAAAGGAGGATAAAAATAAGATGGCTGAAATATTTAATAAGACAAAGAAGACACTTAATAGCAAGAAAAGAAAAAGAGAGGAGGCAATGCAGGATGCAGGTAACTCACGTAGTTATAAAAAGACCGGCAATGATAGAAAAGCTAATGATACTAAAAGGATTAATAAATTGACCTCCAAGAAAAACGGAAAGGGAAGAAAGAACAAGAAGTAAATCAATTCCAAATTTTGTAGTAAAGAATGAATAAAACTTTTATATAATCGAACAATAAAATTTAAAATTCAATATAGTTGTTAAATTTTGACTAATATAATAATTATAGAAAAAAGCAAAGGAACAATGACTACTGTACAGTTATGTAATGTATAAATATATATGAATTTAGATATGATAATTTGGCTGTGAAATTTTATGTGTAATTTAATGACTGAATTGTAAAGGGGTTTGCTGTGATAATTCAATTTCAGTTCATTTAACAGTCTGCAAATAAAACCACATCTAATTCAACTGCTGTACATTGTGGTCCTATATTTGTATCGTAGAGATTATAGAAGTTTCCTGACAAGCATTGGAAAAAGACAGTGTTTTTGCCTAGAGCCAATTTACCATCAACAATGTTCCAACCAGCTGCATAAATAGTACCTGCTTGTGGTGTAGGACCGTCAAATTGGAATTGTCTGTTTGAAACAATAGCACCAATTCTGCCTTGAGAATCAATTAAAACAGAGTCTTTGAGAATCATAGAAAGCGCTGTCTCGGATGAACAAGATGTTGGAATATCACGCTTGGAGAAAAGTACAGTTGCAGTTTCTTCAGCTAGACGCTTCTTAATAACAACAGTAGTTGGAGCTAAAGTAGGCAAAGTTAATGAAGTTACTGTATTGATAACTGTTTCAGTTGGTGTAATATAAAAAGTTGTGGTAGAGTCATCTGAAGTAGCTGAAGTTGCTGAAGCTGTTGTCGGATCTGCTTGATATGGAACAGTAACAAACTGCTTGATAATTTTAGTAATTCTAGTAGTAACAACACCAGTATCAGTATCAGATGTCGAACTTGTACTTATTGGCCTCACTTTAGTGATTAAAGTAGTTGCTTGGATTTGGCCATCGCCTATCTGTGTAACAACATTGATATTGTTGAAAGAAGGAGACGGGGTTTTTGTGGCTGCCTGTATTTGGCCATCGCCGATTTGAGTAACAACCACTGGGCTATTGGTTGAGACTAAGGTCGTTGTAATAGATTGTGATTGACTATTCACAATCTGTGTTACTATAGCACCATTAGAAGCGGTTGAAACTGATGTTAATTCGACTGATGAAATTACTGGATTAATAGCAATACCAAAAGTGCCTAAAAATTGAGTTGTTGCACCATCAAGAAAACCACCTTCTGGAGAAAATGTTGAAAAATTGTCACCAGGTACATAACCTGAATCTGCCATTGTTGAAGAAAGCAAGGATGATAAAAGAAAAAATGTATTGAACTTCATTTTTTCGAACTTGTATAATTTAGTTGTGCGTTTAAATAAAGTGAATTCTGTTTAATGAAATGTGAATAATAGAAAAAGTTTCTATTCTATCCTTAAATTATCCTTAAAGAAGGAAGAAAAAGAAGGAAGAAAAAGTTACTCTTTTATAGATGAAATAAAATGGCCAAAACTTTGATAGTAAAGAATTTTTATGAGATAACGCAACCAAAACAAAAACATTGAATAAAATGATTGATTGATCTGGTGAAATCAAAACAAACACGCACAATGTGGCTAAATGCAAAGAAGAAAATATAAACAACTAAAAGATAAACAATTATTGAAATACAGGAAAATAATAATAGTTGAGTTCATAAATTTTTATTTGCAGTTTAACGGTCATATAGAAGGGTTTTAATTGTGCTATTCAAACTACCCAGCACAACAAACAAAATAAGGTGGCTGGTAAAAATAATTACTTTATTAGGAAAGTGCTCGACTAATATTCATGTTTTCAATGGGTGGCTGGTGGCTGGTTTGTAATTCGCAGTTTGCATTTTTTCAATTTTTTATTTTTTTTTAGTATACCAAGGGTCACAAATTCCTCCTTTTACAGTTATTGAATTCTATACTATATACTATATATAAATTTATCATACGGTTGGTCACATTTGTGATTTAACATATCAATTATGCAGCGAAAATAAATTTCAAAAGGCAAAAATATTTATTCTATCTAATTTTATTAAAGTTTTACTTTGAAGTAACGCCGACAAGATTATGCATCCTCATGCAATGTCAAGTTCTTAGCATGTTTAATAACTTTTTCCCAATTAAGATTGTAAATAATCATAATCTCAGTAATACTGATAAGAAATAACCCTGCCCCATTCCCCAACCACAAACCGAGTAACCGCATATTTAAATTAAAGCTTAAAAAGATGGCCAACGGAACTGCAATTATATAATATCCTACTAAACTTAATGTTCCACCAATCATCTGCAGTGCAAGTGCCCTTAGAATACCATTAGCAACACAGGAAAGGCTATCAAAAATGACAAATACTGAAATTAACGGGGAAAGTTTTGTAAACATGGAAATAACTTCATTATCGTCTGTAAATAAAAGTGCCAAATGCTCTGATGCAAAATAAACAATTGCAGAATTAATAAATGCAACCAGTATTGAAGAAATAAATCCAACATTGATTGCAGTTTTTCCTCCCAATATGTTTTCGCCTCCAACATAATTAGCTATTCGTGTGGATGATGCAACAGATAATGCAAAAGGTATCATATACAGTAACGAAACAACTGATGATAATGCTGATTGTGTTGCTAATGCAGATGTACCAAAGTTAGAAGCAAATAATGTAAGAATTTCATAAGCAAGAGATTCTGCGAGTAGCATCACAATACCTGGAATTGCCAATTTTGATAAATCATACCAATGATAAAAAGCTTCAATTGTAAACCCATCCCAACACTCTGAACCATCAATAAATACAACGTAAAAGACTAAAAGTATGAGCATTGCCCAAAAATTAATAACGGATGCAATTGGAGCCCCTATATAACCTAATCCAAAAGTTCTTGAATAAACAAGTAGCCAATTGAGGAGTATATTCAATGGTGCTGTAATGAATAAAATATAAGTTCCAGCGTCAAAAATTCCTTGAGCTTGTAAGAATCTCTTACCATTTTCAAACAAAATATAAGGAGGACCAGCAAATATAAGGATTCTTAAAAATTTTTGAGTCAAAATTAATACATCATCGTTACGAATCACAAACGATAAAAAATATCCACTAAAATACCAAAACATTGCCGCTGGTATGAAAAGCATTAGAGAGAAAAATGAACACCTCTGGGTATGGATTCCAACATATTTATGTTGGCCGGCACCATAAGCTTGCGGACATAATGTATCTAATGATGTAGCTATACCTTCAAAAATTGCTAAAACAATTGTAGAAGTCATGGAAGCCATAGAAACGGCTGCTAATTCTTCTTTTCCCAAGTGACCGACAAAAACAACGCACACTAATGAAAATATTTGTTCCAAAAAAAATGTAATAATTAAAGGTATTGAATGATGAAATAGTTTATTAATTTCCTTTCGAAAAGTAACTGTCTCATGAGCAAAATCTTCCTCCTCCTCATCTCTTATGATGGCCTCAAGGCTGAAAACAGAAGATCTTCGACTTGATCCTGGAAAGAGTTTGTCAGCACGTTTCAATATTGTATTGTTACTATCATCAACAGCACCGTAATATTCAAAATCTTCTTCATTACTTAACAAACTTCTTCTTTCCCTTTCTTCGTCTAACCATTGATGGATACTTTGAATTTCATCATCATTAACTTCAAGAGTAGATGGAAGTGATCTAAATGTCGAGACGGATTCATTATCATTTCTCTCTGGTGAGATACAGCTATCATCATCAATATGAGAGCCTGAACACAAACTTAAAAAAGATCTTTGATCATAATCATTGCTATAGACAAAAAGTGGAGAATTGGTACTTGGTGGCAAAAAGGTCAATGGAATTTTCCTACGTTTTGAATTAATGGCTACATTATTAGACGTAAGTAATGATCTTGGTAATTGACCTAGAGTTCTCAAAAATAGCCCTGTTGGACGCCGTCTTTGACCAGCAATATTTTCATGTTCTTCTGATGTCATTTAAACAATTCAAAAACAAGAATTGATGATGTGTTATCAGATACAAGATATTAAATAATTTCCCATCTAGAATGTGACTCTCTGAATTGCATTTGGAAATAAAAAAAAAATAAATAACAAACCTAAAAAATCATTTCACAAAAAAATACAACTCCTCATCAGGGGCTCGAACCCTGGACATTTCGGTCAACTTCTTGTAGAATTCTTTAAAAGCCGAACGCTCTACCGACTGAGCTAACAAGGAATTTGTTGAACTATAAATATTTGATCCTTAATTGATGGTGGTGATTAGGGCACGTGCTTCTCAAGTATGAAAATGAAATAATTTAACATGATAACTTTTTGGATATATTAATTGCAAGGGTGAAGTTACATCGTCACTATTGTTGAGATACATGGGGCTTATAATAAATTCACTGAAAAATTCCAAGTTTTTGCAGTGACCTTCCGTTTTGGGGTTGCCTTGGGCTGCTTTGTGTTGGATTCCAGTTGTTCTTAACTGTAATTGTTGAATAAACATTTGTTCATCACTTAAAGTGTCGGACATGATTATATACCATCTTTCTTAGCTATTATAAAAGAACTAAATATCTGTTGGAATATACTGGCGTTGACCAGGTAGTTTATTAAGATGACAACCGATGGTTAAAGGAACTATATAAATACTATATAAAATAAGTATACAACAAGAGGGCGAACGTCTTTCTACTTATAGACTTCGCACTCTCTCTATATATAAATTCCATCAGTGTTATAGTTACACACATTCTAGGAATGTATCTCAACAATAACTATACATAAATGAAGTGAAAAGATAGAAAACTTTTCACTTAAGTAGACGAGAAAAACTTTCACAGTTTTTCCCACAGAGTTTAGATCACATAGAGATGAAGCCGAGGGTTTCATATCAACACTTTGAGACAAGAAAAACACATTTCTCGCGATATTATCGTAGAAATCCGTAAAGAATTGGAGCCATCTCCCCGCACCATATATTTTTGGGCAAAATCGCCATTAGCAAGCAGGGTGATGCAATTGGCGCTTTAGTATGGAACCATGAAAAGTACACTGGTGTATCGTTGATTCAGTTTGTTTATTGCAGCTAATCCAATTCAACATTTATCAACCACATTACATATTAGTAGTTATCAATTATTAACGATATAATTATAAAAAAGAAATTAAATATAAAACGGTAACTGGTACACAATGTATTAACCATGCACAACTCTGAACATTCTATGACATTTCAAAAACTATATGAAAAATATGCACATTTGTTTAATGGAACAAACTTAATTATTCCAGACAGATTAAGGCTTGAAAAACTTGAAAATGATGAATTTTATAATGAGACCTTGGCTTTATATTCCGCTGATCAATTGAAAATGATTGAAGATCAAGAATTTTTAGATTTGATTGAATTTCACAATAATAAATTAGGTTATGCAATTAGAATTTTTAAAGATCCTTACTACCACAATCTTCCTGAATATTATAAGTTTCCAATTTATTTTTTTTTAGATCCAAACTGTACATTGTATTATCACGGTGAACTTTCAAATATATCAGAAAATGAATTTATCTTTAGTAAGGGATTGATTTTAAGCAACCATAAATATGCAGCATATGCATTTCAAGAGGAGTTTAAATATATTCTTTACTATGAATATTCAAAGGAAATGTACAATATTAAAGAAGAACATTCGCCTAGGTGTCATCCAGGCAAATCTACCGATGACAAAGAATTTTTCCTTGCAGATAAACCTTTAATGCATGTAGAATCTGATTGGCCTTTGGTTGTTAATAAGTTATGGAAGTTGTTTAGACAAGTAGAATGACTTGGAAAGATCTCATTCTATTGCTTAGATATTGAAAGAACAGTTGTTAATTGTTTAACATTTGATCAATTTGCGCAAGCTTTTCCACTGTTACGACATATGAAAAAAGGCATCAAACAGTTTGTTATTCACACCAAAGTCCCCAAAAAAAATTGTCAAATAGTATATTTGTTGGTCAATTTCTTTGCAGTAGCAATTTCTCTGATTCTCAAATAACAAGAATTAGAAACAACAAAAGAATCAAAAAAAGTGAGGAATAGGTTGTAAGTGGTATTCATTTAATCACAATAGACATGAAACATAGAGTTATAATTATAGAGCAAAAGCAAAATCATTCTGTTGACTGCAAAACTTATCAAAGGCAAAAAGGATATTTAACTATGAGAGGATTAATTACTGATTATTCCATTAACATAATGAATTCAAAATTTAATATAGAAACGTTGAAATATTATGGTAGGGATGAAATAACGAAAAGACCTTTTTTCAAAAATAAGGATTCATCGTTTATTCGTCAAGATATAGGAATGGATTATAATTTAGATATAGCACTGTTATTTGATTTTTTATAGAAAAAACTGGCCATTTTTCATACCAAGATAAATATCTAAAGTTTGATTTGAATGAAAATATAATAACAGAAAATATTCATTATGGTGATGTTGATGGATTGTTAATAGGTTCTAGATATTCATTGTATGCCCTTTCATTACAAGTTATGTTTGGGATGGATGCTGCATTTAACGTCACAAAGTACAAGGAGTTAAAATTGTTGACAGTCGTATTTTTGAATGGTAATGGAAAAATTGTTCTCGGTTGTGTTGGGCTACTACCTGGTGCTGAATCTGCCGGAAATATCAATGCTTTTGTTGATGCAATGAAAAATACAATTTTTTTGAAAGTTGATCCTCAAGGTTTTGAAAATTTACAATACATAATAACAGATGCTTCACAAGCGACGCATAATAGTTTGGAAGAAAGTTTAACAATGTTAAAGTAGTAAAATGTGTTTGGCACAAAAGGAATAGTTTTTTGAGAAATCTTGATTCAACGGGGGTGAAGATATTGACGGACTCCATGTGGGACAAAAATTCCATCACATGTTTGGTGAAAATAGATGCTTTAATTTTTACTATGAATTTTTATTCGAGGTAATCGATTCATCAACTTTTGGAAGTAAAAAATAGCGTTACAACAGATACGGATTATATTCAAAAAAGAAAATTATGAAACCAAGACCAGTAACTGAAAGACATGGTAAATACTTAACTTCATTGAAAAGTGTTGAAGAGTGACTATCCTAGATTGAATATCCATAGTAACTTTGATAATTGATTGTTAAAAGAAATATAAAATAATATATAATATAAAAATAATGAACCACTACAGAAAATATAAAAGTGGGAATCCTATGGGTTTATATAGAATTCGAGATAAAAGAAAATAATGTCGTGCTGAGAATTATCCATGAGACGACTAGTATAAAAACTACTTACCAGGCGCGTGATTTGTATACTGACATTGTTGTGTGTAATTTGTATACTGACATTGTCTGTTTTGATTACATCTCAACAAAAAGAACAATAGATTATGTTAAAGCTACCAGAGAAGATATGAAATCATGGTGCATTTCTTTCAGATGTATTTTCCTGATCAATATTCTAAAGAAAACGAAATAAGTAGAGAACTGCTTCAACAACGTGCCATTATTAGAATGAGAGAGGTTGCACAAACAGATGAGCTAGACGTTCCAAAGCAGAAAGAGGTACTAGATTTATATAATGCTATACTTATTGGTGAACAAATTGGTCAAATAGAAATGCAGTGGCGAAAGAAGTTAAAGGATTAAAAGCTGGATTTGAGAAAGTTTACGCAGTTTTAACAACATTTGAAAATGTTGATCAAAATGGATTGAAAATGCTAACTACTTCAAACAATGAAAGTATACACAATGCTTTGGAGACTCATTATCGAATTAAAAGGGTTCCATCCGCAGGTTAGTTGTTTTTAAAATTGCAAAACTATTTTGTTCGCAAGTCTATTAATCCGGTTAAAACAAATGTGGTGAGATGTAATCAAAACACAAAATGTCAGTATACAAATTATACATAACAATGTCAGTATACAAATTGCGCACCTGGTAAGTAGTTTTTATACTAGTCATCTCATGGGTAATTCTCAGCACGACATTATTTTCTTTTATCTAGAATTCTATATAAACCCATCGGATTCCCACGTTTATATTTTCTGTAGTGGTTCATTATTTTTATCTTATATATTATTTTATATTTCTTTTAACAATCAATTATCAAAGTTACTATGGATATTCAATATAGGATACTCGCTCTTTAACACATGATTATTTAATAAAATAAATTTAATAAATAAAAATTATAATTTTTTCCAAAATATAAAACTGATGGCCATATCATAATTAATATATAAATATATAACTATAAAAAGTAAATTTATTAGTACAATGGATTTAAGATATGAAATGGTTATTTATTGCTTGAGAAGCAAGAAAAGGGTTTAATAACGCCAAAAAATACAATTTGTAATTTTAAAGAATATGAAATATACAAATTCGAGACAGAATTTAATTTAATAAAGAAAGAAGTGATAAAAATAAAGCCACTTTAAATTTTGCACTTGGAAATACTCCTTTATATAAAATAAGAAAAGGAGAAGAATAACATATGTTAAGCACTTAGCATAATTATATTAAAACACAATTATTGAAAAATTAAAATATGAAAAATTACAGGAAGCGCTAGGAGAAGATATAGATAAATGGCATAAGTTTGACAAAATTTATTGATCCCAATTGAAATTTAAGAAAAAATAATGATAGAGTTATATAAATAAAAAATAAAGTAGAAAATGAATATAAAAATATTGATTATAATTATGTTTCAGTATTTTTTGTGCCATGGAATAGTGAATTTTTAAAAATAGTTAATAAAACAAAACAGACTGTCATGATACTGATGACAAAATCAATGAATTATGAATGCGATAATTTTAAATGTAAAATAACAAATGATAAAATAACAATAAAAATAAAAAATAGCAAAACAGCTGAATATATAGAAGAAAATATGATACCCCTCTTCTGACTTAATATCTAAGGAAATAGAAATGGAAAATATATATCTAAGCAAAGATGAAATGATTCTAAAGATACGTATGAATATTAGTTGAAAGCTTAAATATTTTTAAATGGCACCCAATAAGCAAAATATTGAAAAATTAAAAATACATAATAAATATATAAAAGAAATAAATTTTAAAAAATTGCGAGACTTTACAGTCGAACATATAATAGACAATAGTAAAATAAAAATACCTAGAATAGAAAAATTATTTAATGAAATAAGTAATTATTTAAATGTAGAACATAATATTTTCTGCTATGTATATTTAAAAATTATAGGAACAAAAATATTCAATAGAACATCTAAAAAATTAATGGTAACAGCCGTAAAAGGTGAAATAAATTTCGATTCATGGATTAGAACTAATGATGGAAAAATGGTAATAAAGATATTATGGGAATTAAATGTTGAGATGTAATCAAAACACACAATGTCAGTATACAATTTACACACAACAATGTCAGTATACAAATTATACATAACAATGTCAGTATACAAATTACGCACCTGGTAAGTAGTTTTTATACTAGTCATCTCATGGGTAATTCTCAGCACGACATTATTTTCTTTTATCTCGAATTCTATATAAACCCATAGGATTCCCACTTTTATATTTTCTGTAGTGGTTCATTATTTTTATATTATATATTATTTTATATTTCTTTTAACAATCAATTATCAAAGTTACTATGGATATTCAATCTAGGATAGTCACTCTTCAACAACAACAAGCTAGAAAGTAGGGAAAAAAAATTCTAAAAAAGAGATATTTCTTCTTAAAAAAAACGTAAAAAGACACTCATATAATAGTGTAATATAATCATATTATAGAAAACAAGCCACAATCTTTTTTTTAAAAAATTATAACCTTCCTTTGGTGAAAGACAATCATCATGTTCTTCTTATATATAAATTAAATTCTATGGTACTTTTTTTAATTCAAAGATGATTTACCGCCGAACGTAAGTGACATGAAACAATTCATCAATGCAACTACCTTTATAGACGTAATTTTGACTTGTTATGATATCAACTTGTAGAAATCAAAGATAAAATGAAGTATTTGTTGAGATTAATCATGTGTTATGATTAGCTCTAGTTATGCTTCAATAACTTAAGATGTGCGCGCACGTGATATCGCGCGTTGAGAAATAATCTAAGCTTTTTTTAGACCTAGGTTTGAACGCCATCGCAGGCATATTTGTATCAGGTATTCTTTGTGCATACACACAAGGAGACGGAAGAAAAGTTTTTGCCGTCGCGAAAATTTTCTGCTTCCAAATTTGCTATATAAAAGATCCTCAGTTTCCTTTTCTATTAGTTCATTTTCTAAATATTTCCCTTATGTATTTTATAACTTTGATGAACATCACAACTATGATTATATAGGTCATCAAGGGCATCCCACATCACATAGGTTGAATTTCTCCCATTTCAACACTAGTGAAATGGTGGGACTCTTACATTCCTTTTCTGATTGGAAAACATAAATAAATTTATTAGGGCGGCAGTATTTAGTGAAAAATATTTTTTTATACAAGATTTTAAACGGTAATGAATGTTGCGATGGATAAGTAGTGCTTTAAGTAACTTAATATATGATGAATTTTATAATTTTATTGAGACACTGTTGAGATAGATTCCTAGAATGTGTGTCATTATAACGCTTATGGAACTATGTAGGCCGAGAGTGCAAAGTCTATAAATAGGAAGATGGTCTCCCCCTTTTGTATATATATTTTATGATACAGTTTTTTAGTTATTGGTTGCCATCATAATACTACTTGATCAACGCCAGTACAGTTCAAACAATTTTAATTTGTTAGTCAATAAAAACAATTTTTTTTATTTGAAAAGTAAAAAAAAATAAAACTCCTCATCAGGGGCTCGAACCCTGGACATTTCGGTCAACTTCTTAGAGAATTCTTTAAAAGCCGAACGCTCTACCGACTGAGCTAACAAGGAATTTATTGGTCTTGTAAAGGATTAAGATTAGTTAGTGTTAATATTATAGCTATCAAAATTGGCACAGGTTCCACTCTCCATTCCCTAATTGGTGCAATTACGAATACTTTTGTCTCCTTCAAAGTTAATTTAAATGTTGACTATATTCAAAGACAAATCATTCATGAACGTCAGACACAAGAACTCATTCATGCTAACAATCTTTTTCATGAGCAACATCCGTCTCCCCGACAACCTAGTCAGATACAGCCTTTCAGTAACAATGCTAGTATCATAACAACATATCCCAACGATCTTATTCTGGAATTTTCATTTCCGCCAGTTCCCAGCTATTACAATTTCACCTACTATTTAACAGCATGGTACAATAGTGTTAAAATTAATTCAGCATCGGAAACAGTGGTTCCCCAATTTTACACATTTTCGGACTTTGCCAATTTGGTTATCCAAAATGCTGCCATACCTTGGGAAGTGTTTGAAAGCTGGGATACTCACACGAGTATCAATCTACTATCTTTCAAACAACGTTCCAAGAAACTCACCAGAAATTTGCCATTAGCAGATAGTATTTCGTATTGGAAATCTAAGATAGCCGTTGACGAAGTAATCTGGGGACAGGTTATACATAGGCTTTCTCAACTTCATAATCAGCATCATATTCTATTTAACGAAATCTTTGAATTACAAGTGGGTTTACTTAATAAATGTTTCTATCATCC
>JAMAJE010000127.1:0-27806 GCA_023629255.1 Pichia sp. PB3310
AAATGGATTGACACTGCTTCTAAATTCGGTAAGGGTAGATTCCAAACCCCAGCTGAAAAGCATGCTTTCTTAGGTACTTTAAAGAAAGAATTAGAAAACTAAATATAAAGTTCTTTCTTAACAACTAGTTTTTTATTTCCTGTGTATCAAAAAAAATACCATCAGTTTTTAAATATACATATATAAGTACTTATTTATAGTTATAATTGGTGTAGTTGTTACACTATAGGATTTACTTTCTTTCTTCCCTTCTTGTCTTTACAAGTTGAATCAATAGTGTGGTTGGTTTCTTTTCCGGTGTACAGATGTTTACACAATCTAACAAAGAAAAAAAGAAAAAAAAAGAAATTAAAAATTTTCACTTCGCACTTTTGCACACGAAGAGAAGGCAAAAAAAAAATTACTGAAAATTTTTCGATCACAATGAATTTATCATACAAAAGTTTGTATCTAAAATTGATTTTTTAAATATTCATTACTTTAATTTTATTTTTCTCTTTTCCTATATCAAAGTTAAGTATAACTGATTAGACAATTACTTATCAAATAATGTCTTACGTCCCTCCTCACAAAAAGGGTATTACACCTCCTGCTGGCACCACCCCATTATCTGAACCAAACTCTGGTTTTGGTAGAAGAGATGGTGGTTTTGGCGGTTCTGGTGGTTATGGTGGTTATGGTAATAGAAATAGTGGTTATGGCAGTAGAAGTAGCAGTGGTTATAACAGTAGAAATAATAGCAGAAATGGTTCCAATTATGATGATAGAAGAAGAGATGGTGATTATTCAAGAGATGGTGGTTTTGCTAGACCAAAAGGTCAAGGTAAATGGGTTGATGGTGCTCATGTTCACGCTGAAAGAGATTCACGTTTAGAGTTAGAATTATATGGTGAAGAAGGTGATGCTAAATTTCAATCATCAGGTATTAATTTTGATAATTATGATGATATTCCAGTTGAAGCATCAGGTGAAGATGTTCCTGAACCAATTACTGAATTTACATCACCACCAATTGATTCATTACTTTTAGAAAATATTAAATTAGCAAGATTTACTAAACCAACTCCTGTTCAAAAATATTCAATTCCAATTATTTCATCAGGTAGAGATTTAATGGCATGTGCACAAACAGGTTCCGGTAAAACTGGTGGTTTCCTTTTCCCTGTTTTATCAGAATCCTTTAAAAATGGACCAGCGCCAATCCCTCAAGAAAGTAATAGATTTGCTAGAAATAAAGCTTATCCAACTGCATTGGTTTTAGCTCCAACTAGAGAATTAGCATCACAAATTTATGAAGAATCAAAAAAATTTACTTATAGATCATGGGTTAAAGCTTGTGTTGCTTATGGTGGTGCTGATATCGGTACTCAAATTAGAAATTTATCAAGAGGTTGTGATTTATTAGTTGCAACTCCTGGTAGATTAAATGATTTATTAGAAAGAGGTAAAATTTCATTAAAAAATATTAAATATTTCGTTTTAGATGAAGCTGATAGAATGTTAGATATGGGTTTCGAAAATCAAATTAGATATATTGTTGAAGATTGTGATATGCCACCAGCTAATGAAAGACAATCATTACTTTTCTCTGCTACTTTTCCAACAGAAATTCAACATTTAGCAAGAGATTTCTTAAATGATTATATTTTCCTGTCAGTTGGTAAAGTCGGTTCAACATCTGAAAATATTACTCAAAAAATTTTATATGTTGATGAAGAAGATAAAGAACCAACTTTATTAGATATATTAGCATCAGATGAAGATGTTGGTTTAACTTTAGTTTTCGTTGAAACTAAGAGAATGGCAGATATTTTAAGTGATTTCTTATATAGTCATAATCTACCAGCAACTTCAATTCATGGTGACAGATCTCAAAGAGAAAGAGAAAAGGCATTAGAACTGTTCAAATCTGGTAGAGCACCAATCTTAGTCGCAACCGCAGTTGCTGCAAGAGGTTTAGATATTCCAAATGTTACTCATGTTATTAACTATGACCTTCCAGGTGATATTGACGATTATGTTCATAGAATTGGTAGAACTGGTAGAGCAGGTAATACCGGTACTGCAACCGCATTTTTCAACAGAGGCAATAGAAATATTAGTAAAGATTTAGTTGAATTATTAACTGAAGCAAATCAAGAAGTTCCACAATTTTTACAATCAGTTTCCAGAGAAGGTGGTAAAGCTACAAGAGGTGGAAGATCCAACAATTCAAGAGATGTAAGAAGATCTTCTTATAGAGGTAATAACAATAATTCTTATGGTGGTAATACCTATGGTGGTAATACCTATGGTGGTAACAACTCTTATGGTAACAGTTCCTATGGTGGTAACTCTTATGGTAACAGTTCTTATGGTGGTTCTACACGTGCTTCTAATTCTTCATCTTCCCAATGGTGGTAAAATCAAAGGAATAATATAATAATGTTTTTTTTTTTTGCCATTTACATTATTACTTTTATTCTTTATCTTTTAATTTTTTTTTCTTATTTGATTTTTGTTTCATTTTTTGATTTCATTTTAATTTAACTTGATTTTTTTTTTTGGAAAATTTTAGAGAAAGTTGACTTTTTTTCAAAACTTTTCGATGACCAATTTAGGGTGAAAAGAAAACCATAACAAATTCCCAATCTATTATTATTAATAAGCTTACAAGCGGTATTAATTGTTATTAATTTTCACATATTTTACAATAATTTTTTCAAAACTCACAGCAGAAACAAAACGGAAAATTTTTTCATTTGATCAAAAATAACATGAAAAAGATATTTACTAGTCAAATATATTGTGCGTGATTCAAATTTACTACAATATTTACATATTAGCATGTTTATAAAAAACAAAAGGAAAAAAAATTTGATATTTTCTTTCTTTTTTTTGCATTTATTATTATTAAAAAGATTTAATTTTTTTTATTTCAATTTATTTCAACAAATAGAATTTTTCATTCAATATGCTATATCAATTTCATATTTTTTTTTTGTTGTGCATTACCTGATTTTCTGTTTTATTTTATTTTTATTTAAGTTACAAGTTTTTTACTTGGTTATACACACATTGTATCCATTTTGTTAGCTCATCTGCGTTGCGTTATACTTGAACCTTTTCTACCTAAGTTCATCGGTTTACTATCATTTATTTTTTTACCCAACCAACACTTATTCGATTTAAATATTATGTCTATAATTTTTACTTCTATACTGATTTTATTTTTACTTTTTTATTTTTGCCATTCTCTTTCATAACAAATGTATTTTAGTTTTAGTTTCAATCCATAGTATTCAATCTAATTAAGTTCTGCAATAAATTTTATTTTCCTCCTCGTGCTTTTTCTATCTATATATATAGAGTTTCTTTTAATATACGAATATATTTTCCAATATAACATGTAATCATAAAACGTGTAATGATTACCAATGTGTGACGTCATGTTCCTTATTAACCCTCCCGCATCTGGCTTATTCACATGAATAATTTACGATAATGTATATAGACAAATTTCATCAGATTAGTGGAAAAGTTTTAAAATATATACATGGGTAAACTTTAGCCAGAAATTTTACAAACAGTTACTAGATTTCAAGTAATTTCCAATTATCTTTCCTAGTAATAATAGATAGGAAGACATTAGTGGTAGGTGGTAGGCACATGATAGTACGGCAAAAATTTTCTCTGTAGCACGTAGAAAAATAAGTCAGCTTCTGGAGCAGATTCGCACGGAGAGAGAGACTCCATGTTAAACCTAAATCTTTCCTAAAAAGATTATTCCTGATTACGTCTTATATTATCGGGCTATATTATACATAAAGGTTTTTGTTTGCTCATATTTTTTTTTATTTATTTTAGAATAGTCTTTGGGATAGAAAAGATCAGAATTTAGTGATTTTGTTTTAGAGCCAATACTCGTATTTATTTTTCAAAATCGTTTCTGATTTCATAATGCTCAGGTCTAACAAAACTGCAAAAGAGAAACAGACTCTTGGCTCGGAAAACACAACAAGACAACCAAAAAATATATTCAAAGGAGGACATCGAAGGACCAAAAGTGCCCTTGGTATTTTATTTGATTCATCTGATTTTTTAAATCCTGAATCCAATGATTTACTATCCTTATCTTCAAATAATTCATTCACTTCATTACATAATGTACAATCAAGTACTAATATAGTAGGATCTAATCCAAACCCTATATTATCTTTTGATCATTCAATAGAATCTTTACATAGTTTACCTGATGATATAGTTTTTTTAAATAAAAATCAAAAGTCATTTTACAATAATTCCAATAATTTAAAAAAGTTAAAAAAGAAACAATTTATTTCTTACTTAAAAGACAAAAATAAATCAAACAGGAAATTTTCAACTCCACCGCCAATGGAAGCTTCAACAATCATGGAAGATGATGAAAGTGAACAAGTTTTAAATGTCCCAATGCTACCGGCTTTTGGTACTCCGAATTTACATTCATCAACAAACAAAACTTTGAATGAATCTACAACTTTACAATCACAATCAAAATTAAAATCAAATAAAATTTCAAACTTAGATTTGAAATTTAATAAAAGCAATAATAACATAATTTCTCCATTTGATAATGATAATTCTATTAATTCTATTATTGAAACAGAATCAAATAAAATTTTGAAATCTACTATAGATCAAGATTTTAATGTAAATTTTTCAAAAGATTCAACAATGTTAAGAGGTCAACAAATTTTAGAATTGAGGAAGAAAAAAGGTTTTCCACCTCAAAGGAAAAGAGTTTTCCAAATGAGTAGTTCTGATGATGATGCATCTACTGAAAATGACGATGATTACGATCGTGATGGTATTAGTGATCAAAATCATCCATTTTCTGTAAATCAATACATTCCCAATGCAGATAATGAATCAATTAAAACTGAAAATTCACAAAACTCTAAAAAGAATATTTTTAATTCAGTTTTTCGTAAAAGAGGATACTCTGTTAATGCTGAAAGCGTGAAAAGTTCTAAAAGTAGTGGACGACATGATGTTTCAAATATGGATAATACAGATGATAATAATATCGAAACTGGAAATGAAGGATCTAGGTTTTATACCTCGGGATTAAAAGGCAATCCAGTTTCCATGAAAAGGAGTCTGGAAGAATTAAGTGATACTGATTCGCCAGACAAAGAAATAAATATAAATGAAAAACAAAATGAATATGGTGAAAGTGATATTAATGATAGTAGCATTTATAAGCACGAGATTTCAGAACCTTATAAGTCGAATACTGCAAATAAAAGTAATAATAATGGTGAACATTTTTTAAAAAATATCTTTCATTTAAATGGTTTGTTAGGCCAAGGCGGACTAATTCCAAATTTGAATCTATATCATAATAATAATCCTAATGTTAGAAGGGGAGATCAAGTTCATGATGAAGAGAATCCACCTCCTGATTTTCATGATGAAATAAGAGAAGAAGCCCAAGTATTAGTCGGTCATATGATGAGAAGTCCATTAGAAGATTTGAAAAAAAATAATAAAAAAAGAAGAGGTATAAATTTCAGAAATAGAAAATTGAATAACAATCTAAAATTTAAAAACCTAGAGCTTCACGGTAATACTTCTACGAATAATAGCACATCTGATTTAAATACCATTTCTGGTTCAAGTACTGGTCTCTTTGTGCCTGAAAGGGCACATTTACCTATTGATCCATTTGATGATTTGCAGGATATAGATAAATTCAGTATTGATGTTCCCGAAAATGTTGCTTCAAAACCAAGAAAATATAGAGCTGGAATTCAATCTGCATTATTCCAGCTTTATAATACGCATACTATCCCATCAACCTCATCTTCTACGATAACCTCTTCGGCATATGATGAAAATTTATCAGAGGCATTCTATGACTCTGAAACAAACGATTCAAATATTGAGTTTAATGATTTAAATATGAACATGAATATTTCTGGTGAAATTAAAAAAAACGGACTAAATCGTTTACATAATAATACCAATGACACATTTGGTCCTGAGTTCAATTTTAGTTCAAAATTACATGAAATGACAAATGATGCCGAAATTCATGTTGAAAATTTTAATAAAAGACATAGAAGAGGTGGATCTTTACAAAATATGTTGTTTAGCTCAGATGGAGGTGGACTCTTTAAAACGTCAGTTAAATCTTCAGTTAAACCTACTAATACAAAGAGGAAAACTGATGTATCTTTTGCACTTCCAGATTTCGGTCAAAAACCTTCGGCTTCACTGGAAACTGATATTGAGAAAAAGCAACTTCAAGGTTATAAGAATTTAAAAAGACGTTCAAGATTCAATAAAAAATTAACAAAAGAGACGACCGCTCGTATCACAGTGCATATTGCAGATGTTTTAGAAAGACAAAGGTTTATTTTGACATTATGTAAAGCATTTATGTTATATGGTGCTCCAACTCATAGATTAGAAGAATATATGTCAATGACTGCACAAGTTTTAGAGATTGACGGTTCATTTATTTATTTTCCAGGCTGTATGCTAGTTTCATTTGGTGATTTGAATGCTCGTACTTCAGAAATGAAACTTGTTCGTTGCGCTCAAGGTTTAGATTTAGGAAAATTGGATGAAGTTCATGATGTATATAAGAATGTCGTTCATGATCGTCTTGGTACAATTGAAGGTTATAAAATATTAGATGGAATCATGAACAGAAAACCGAAATTTAACGCATGGTGGTGTATTTTGTTTTATTCTATTGCTTCTTTAGCTGTTGCACCATGGAGTTTTGGTGGTTCTTGGATTGATTTGCCAATATGTTTTGGTATTGGTTCAATTATCGGTTTTTTGCAATTTGTTGTTTGCCCAAAAAATACTTTATATTCATCTGTTTTTGAAGTGACTTCAAGTATTATTGCAAGTTTCATTGCTAGAGCAATTGGGTCAATTAATCATGGAAATACATTTTGTTATGCTGCAATTGTTCAAAGTCCGCTTGCCTTAATTTTGCCAGGTTATATTATTTTGTGTGGATCTTTGGAGCTACAAAGTAGAAATATAGTAGCTGGAAGTGTTCGTATGTTTTATGCTTTTATTTATTCACTTATGCTTTCGTTTGGTATAACTTTGGGTGCAGCTCTTTATGGTTGGATTGATAAAGAAGCTACATCTACAACCACATGCTCTTCAAATATTTCACCTTGGTATAGATTTTTATTCATTCCAATGTTCACAATTGGTATTGCATTAACAAATCAAGCATCGTGGTCACAGCTTCCAATGATGTGTGTCATCTCAGGATCTGGCTATGTTGTAACTTATTTCTCGTCTTTGCATTTTAAACAGGTTACAGAATTAAATGCAACATTGGGATGTTTTATTATTGGGTTGGTCAGTAATATTTATTCAAGGATGCTCAAGTCATTCAATAAATATTTTACAGCAAGGGGTACATTTATGACTGTTTCATTAATGCTTCCAGCAATTTTTGTTCAAGTTCCGAGTGGTATTGCTTCTCAGGGCTCCGTTTTTACAGGTATTACAACGGCAAATAATATTGTTCATTCAAACAGCACATCTCAAAGTACAAGTGATGTTAATTCATTATCATTTGGTATGGTTATGATTCAAGTTGCATTAGGTATTAGTGTGGGCTTATACTTAAGTACAATTTTAGTTTATCCTTTTGGTAAAAAAAGGACAGGTTTATTCACTTTATAAATATAGTATTCATTTTATAGTTTTCTCGTTCGATTTTATAGATTTTTTTTTAAAAAAAAAGCAATAGACAATAATTAAATATAAAATAATAAAATGCGTTAATAAGTTTCATAAATTAAAGATCTAACTCTATAATCTTCATTGGCTTCTTCAATATCTTCCCAATTTCCAATATAATCATCTTTACCCCGAACAATACCAGGTAATGTTTTACCACCAGAGTACCGTCTCCAAACCTTTTTTGCTTCCTCATCAGTACCTAAATCACGATATGTATATTTAATTCTATTTGCAGTTAGAATAGTTTCTAAACGATTGGTACGAGTTGTCACATGAAAACCTCCTGCAAGTGAAGTATATAAATAAATAGGTTCATCTTCAAAAGTCATCTTTGTAACTGCTGGAACATAAACTGAGCCATCAGAACCTAATTGTCCTTGTGATTCCTTTAAAGCCTTCTCTCGTGCAGCAGCTGCAATAAGCGCATCAATGTCATCGTCTTTGTTCTTTGCTGGTGTTTTAGATTCCAAACTAGATAAGGTCTCTTCCTGTTGTTTTCCTTCATTGTCATTATTCTTATCATTATTATTCTTCTCTTGATTATTTTCTTTCTCGCCTTCAACATCATTAACAACTTCATATGTTGCAACTTCATCATCTTTAGCCAAATCTGTTGGTTCAGTATCTACTGATGCATTGGTTTCAGTATCCTTGGATGAGTCATTGAGAATCTCTTCTTTAGATATTGAAGTGAATTCTTCCTCTTTTTCTTCTTGAGATAGTAGATCTACTTTTTTCTCAGCAACAGGGTTTTCATCTTCGTCTGCATCATTTTCCTTTTCTTCATTCAAAATATTGACTGTTTTGGCTTCTTCTACTTCAGTCACAGATTCCGTATTCTCATGAACTTTTAAATGGTCTTGCGTTTCTTGCTCTTTCGACTCAAATTCTTCTTCTTTGAAACCTTTTAAGTTTGGTTCGTCTTCTTCTTTTGTTTCAGATTCCAATTTTTTTGTTTCTTCTTTTTCCCCTTTTTCTTCTTTTGTTTCTTCTTTTTCTTCTTTTGTTTCTTCTTTTTCTTCTTTTGTTTCTTCTTTTTCTTCTTTTGTTTCTTCTTTTTCTTCTTCTCTAACATCTTCATCACTTCCAGGTCCATCAAATTCAGTAATTTCTGCCAATTGGTCCATCATATTATCAAGTGAGAAAGATGAATCAGTTGTGACCGCAGTTGTGGCTGCTGCTAATTTTGGTACTATGGATAATTTGTTGGTATCAGTATCTACTTCATTTTTAATAAAACTTTGTTCTTCTATATGCTTTTCTTCATGCTCGTGTTCTTTCTCTTCTGCTTTTTTATCGATATTTAATTTTAATTCTTTTTCCTTTTTATCTTTCTCTCCTCCTCCTCCTTCTTCTTCATCATCATCTTCTTCTTCTTCTTCTTCTTCCTCTTCCTCTTCCCTGACATCTTCTAAACCTTCGACACGTTCGTCATCTTCATCTATCATTAATTCCATTGCAGAATTTGCTAATTGATCTAATAAATCGTTTGAACTTACTGGCGTGCGATTGCTCCCATCATCTTCCTCTGCAACTTCAGCTAATCCTTTTTGTAAATTTTTAACAATATCATCACTCTTTAAAATTTTTTTACCTCCTTTAACAGTGTGACTATCTTCAACAAAATCCAGAGCTTTGTTAACAGCGTATTCAATATCTGGGGCATTTGACATTTCATCATCATTAATTAAAGCACCACTTTGTCTCAATTCATTACTTTCAAGACGATGATCTTCTGCAGTAAATGATTTACGATCGGAACCCATTCTAGAACGTGATCTTGAAATGGTACGTAAATAATTCAATGAAGATGCATTTGAAACTTTTGGGGCACTTGGATCATGTCTTGGTTTTCTTTCAGAAACCAGACTTTGAGAAGATTGATCAAAAGAATTGGAAATTGAAAGATCATCATGTAAGCCACTATGAATTGAATCACCCCTTGCAAGGTTCGGTCTAGTAAATGAATCTTGTCTTAAAGAATTTGGTCTTCTAATGTTGGATGTTGATCTTGATTTTTGTTCTTCTAATAATCTGGATCCAGAACCTTCTCTCATTGCAGCTGGAGGAACATAAGTAGAATCAACTTCAATTGCTCTAGATGGAACTTCTGGTAAACTTGATTCATGACTATGCAATTCATTCAATGTCAAAGTCTTTGTGCCATCAGCGATAGTTTCAGCTACATTATCTAAAACTAGAGTACTTGCCTTATCAAAATGACCTTTATTAACAACATTAATAATATCATCAACACTACGCATGTGATCTGGTTCAATAAAAGGACTTTGTACTCCACTGGAATTATCAGAGCCACCATTTTTCTTTTTTGGTGGATATTTATAACCACTTGATGTACCACCAGCTGGAGCAAGATATTCATCTGCCCCACCACCTAAAATAGTAACGGTATTGGAAACATCTTTCAAATTTTCTTCAGAAACAAATTTGTCTAAGTGTGATGAATCAATCAAAGTGGATGTTTTCAATTCTTTGTCCTGTAGTCTAATAGAATCAGGAATTGCGTCATCCTTAATATGACCACTTTTATCTAATACGTTATCTAATTGATCTTCATCCGTAATCAATGCACCTTCAGCAATAGCATCATCAACAGGAATCAAATCAACTGTGGAACTAGAGTTTTTGTAAATTGGTTTCTTGATTGCAGCTAGTGATTTTAATGTTGGAATGGCATCAGATGAATCTCTAACGGAAGATCCAATAAGAGAAGGTGCATTTGTCTTCTTAAAATCTTCTACTTCTTTATCCATATCCATGACTTGCTGTCTAATTTATAATTATAAATGTAATGAAAACTTAATGATGTGATATTGTAAAAGGTTGAAAGTTTGTCGTCTAATCTACGGTCAATTAGATAATGATCTGAAACAGCTATCTTTGCCATCAATTCAACTTCTTCCATTCGCTGCGGGAGTGACTGCGCAGCAATCAAGAGTTCCTCCTAATTAAAACAATAGTAGAAAAAAAATGCCATTTTATTGTGCTGGAGAAAAAGAAAAGCAGCGACAAGTAGTAAGTAGACGATAAGTATTTTACCTAAGTATAGATGGAGAGGTTGCCGTCGAATCCTTTGAATGGAGATACGATATGAGGGAACAGAAGAGTACAGAATGATAAATACTTTTTGTAGTAACGATAATGATAACTTGATTATGTTTATTTTAAATTCAGTTCTAATTTTTTTTAATTTTATAAAAGTTTGTCAATTTTATTTATATATACATATATTTAATAGTTAGTTGTGTGGAAAATAAAGATCCTACTCTTTAGATTTCGATTCAGTAAGGGTTTGGATCTTAGCTGTTGCCTTGGCAATGTTCTCAACTTTTCCTTTAATTTTAATAATATCACTATCGTTGTCTTGTTTAGGAACAAAAACTCTGACATTAAATTCTTCTTCGATACCTCTTCTAATAGAACCACCAAAACCAATGATTAGCTTATGTTGTTTCTTTGGAACTTCAATAGTTTCTTCAGTAACACTTTCAAGATCTGTGACAATCTTATTGATTGATTCAATTATCTTACCGACAACAACCTTATCACCTTCACAAGTAATGGTTTTTGAATCAGAACCACGAGATGGAAATTGAATAAAACGTCTGAAGTCACGATCATCTTCAGAACCACCAGCTTTGACAATGATTTCACGCATTGTCATACCATTAGGACCAATTAAATTCCTAAACCATTTTGGATCAACTTCGATAGTTTCTACAGTTGAATTAACAATACGTTTGACAATAGCATCAATTTTAGATTTAGCATCTTTAATACCAGCTCTTGAACCAACAAGTTCAAATTCTGCAGATCCCAGTTCTTTTGCTTCTTCTTGTGTAGTCTTTGCATAAATTTTAACACTAGTTTCATCAGAAATATCATTAATGTTTGTACCATTTTTACCAATGACTCTTGATAAAGCTTCGGTTGGAACTTTAATGAATTCAACAAAACCATTTTCCTTCTCATATTCTAAAAGTTGTTTAATTTCCTCTTCGACTTTAGCAACACCTCTTGATGGACCTCTAACAATGACATTACCATTCTCTTCCTTGGAGTCTGAAAATTGTAATTTAACATTATATTTATCTTGTAATCTATTAGCATAAACACCATTTGGACCAATCAATTGTTTACGAAATTTTCTTTCAATGTTGATAACAAGAGTCTTTTCATCAGACCATTTTTTACTCAAGGCATTAACCTTTTTAATACATTCGTCAACATTAGATTTTAAACCAGTCAATTTGATTTCTGAATTTTGAACTTTATCAGTATCTTCAGTTAAAACATCAATTTTAACGTCAAATTCGTCTTGGATTTCATTTAAATGAGAACCTTTTTGACCAATAAGTCTTGCTAAAAATTTACTTGGAAATTCAATTGTAGTATTATATTTAGATGCTTCTTCATAATTTTTAACATCTTCGATAAGTTGTTTTATTTCATCGATAGCTTTCTTGATTTCAGATTTAAAACCTCTTAAATAAATTTCGTTTGGTGAAACACCTTCTGCATTTTGATGTAATTTAATTTCAATTGAATTTGGTTCATATTTATTCAATAAAACTTTTAAAGTATTACCTTCAAGATGTTTTTGATCTTCTTCTGATGTTTCAATAACTTCAGATATTAATTCATTATTTAATAATCTTAATTTATCAAGGGATTTATCAACATTATTTAATTTTTCTTCGATTTGTTCAGCAGATGGTAAAAATTCATCATCAGCGGATTGAACAACTAATAATAAAATATTAGTAGTATTTGCTAATAAACCTAATGGAATAATTGAAACATTATTTTCAATAGCAATTGAAGAATCAATTTTAGGGAAAATGAAAGATTCAATATCAGTAATAACTTTAACAAAATTTGGAGTAATTTTATTAACATTGTCAACTAAATCTTTTCTAGCCTTTTTAATTTCCTCCTTTTTATCTTTAGATGCGCTGAATGTAACAATAACATTAGTAATGTTAGAATCAGCTAAGTTTTTATAAGTTGGACCTGAAACTTTAATACCATATTCAGAACTTAACGCTTCAAAATATTTAGTATAAATAAAATATGTAGTTAAATTCTTTGCATGTTGATAATTACCACCATGAGATTTTGAAAGATCCAAATTATCGACAAAATATTCTGAAGTTAATTCTTTTGCTAATGCAATTGCATTAACAATATTTGATTTTAAACCAATAAATTTAACCTTACTTGAAGAATCATCTTGAGATGGAACTTCAATAACAACATTAGTTTGAGATAAAACTTTATCAGAATCAAGAAATTGATGTAAATGTTTTGGAACTTCACGTTCATCAACCACAATTTGATTATCTAAATTAACTAATAAAGTTTTAATTTCGTTACGAATTTCAATTACAGCTTCTCTTGGACCAGTAATTAAAATAAATGAATTTTTTGAATTTAATTCGGGTGTAATTATTTCAACTCCATCAATTAAAGATAATTTTGAAATTTCAGATTTAATGAAAGGTTTTAATTTTTCAGAGACAGGGATTTTAACTGACAGATTTTTAGTATTTTCATTAACAATTGCAAGTATTTTTTCCTTCGCATCAGAACAACCTTGGATATCACCTTCGATAGTAACAATTATAGATTTGCCAAATAATTCTTCATTTTCAGTTAATAAAGAATTATCGTTATCAACATTATCATTTGATGATGATGGTGAAAGTTTCGAGATATCAATTCTAACAGATGTTGCATCAATAATTGGTTTTAAAGTTCTACCACCGGAACCAATAACAGTCGATCTTAATTTTGAAGGAATTTCAAAAGAAATTTTAGTTGGTTTAGTTAATTGTCTAATAAGTTCTCTTTTTGCAGTTGCAACATTATCAATTGGACCATCTAAAAGGAAAGTTCTCTTTTTAGTTGCACCAGAATAAGTTGATTCAACTTTAACATTTAAAGATGATTGAATTTTAGCAAAAATTTTAAAAATTTCACCTTTAGCTAAATTCTGTTGTTGTTCAGAGTCAATAATAAAAGTAACTTGAGTTGAAGTTGATTTAAGAGCTTGTTTAAAAGTACTATTTTTTGTTTTTCCCCATGTATTATTAGAAGTACCATTTGAAGATGGACCCCAAGAAACAGGAGGTGCATTAGCAGTATCACTTAAAGCTGGGAAAAGCTTGTCATCATCCATTTTAACAACCCTTTTTGGTTCAACATGAACGATTTCTTCATTATCTTCATCTTCATCATCATCGAGATTTAAAGAAGTTTCAGTGGTAGCAGAAGTAATAACATTAGGAGAGTCATTAATGGAAGAAGAAATTGGAGATTCAGAAACAGGAGTTGGAATTGAAGATTGATCATTTGCTGAATTTAATGCTTCAGCTTGAGCATGTTTTAAAGCTAATAATTCAGCAGGCGAAGACATTTTTTATTTGGAATAACAGAAAATGTAAGTAATTGGATAAACGACCGGCAACTAGAATAACGGATTAATACAAAGTAATAGACAATTTGAAAAAGGAAATATTGCAAATAATATCAGACAACAAGATCAAGAAGTATATTGGAGCAATTAATTGAACTTATGTGTATAGTTTTGCAAAAGAAGAAAATGGGGTAATTTTATTTTATCTATTCTATTTTTTCAAATACTGGGAACAGGAAAATAAAAATTGGAAACCAAAACGACGAAGGTTAAATGAAATGAATCGATGTTTGAATTAAAAAATAAAAAAGTGAAAAAGAATAAATAAATACTAAGATAAGTTATTAAATTAATTATTAATTAAATCAAAACGTAATAGATACTACTAGAACAAAGACGTGTCCTGAAAAAAAAAAAAAACGAAATACTCATTGAACATTGAACTAACAAATTTCACATTGATTGAGGATTGCGGATTCCACACTTTTTTATTCCTTTCTTATTCAATTTAATACAGGTAGGTAGGTAGGTGTACGGTTGTTGTCTCAAAAAAATATAATTACAAGAGATTGATGTGTTTTTCAGTGTAAGAACCAGCAAGGAAAGCACCTATAAATAAACAACCTCTACCTATAGTGGCAGCAAAAATCTCAGACGACATTGCAAGAATACCTGGACCTGGACAGACACCAGCAAGACCCCAACCGATACCAAAAAGTGCATTACCAATAAGGAATTTTAAATCTGTTTGATCACAGAAATTTAAGTCATATTCAGATTCAAAAAGTGGTTTTTGAACTGTTGTTGGTTCTTCATTATTAGAAGAGTCCTTAGCAACTATTTCTATAGCTTCTGCTTTAGTTTGAGGGGTAGTTTTTCTCCAAATAAAAATATTTGGTAAAATACAAAATACAGGAATCATTGCTAAACTTGGATCAAAATTATGTGGTGTTAAAAATGATAAGAAACCTGTGACTTTAGTTGGATCAGTCATACCTGCAATAAATAAACCACAACCGAATAAGAATCCAGCACTAATACCTGTAATAGCACGTACTAATTGATCTTGATGTTTAACCTCTTTAAGCCAAGAACCAATTTTTGGTAAAATAATGTAAGACCAAAGTTGACCACCTAAAACTAAAGCTAATAATGGATATAAATTATCTTTAACTTGAGTAAAATTTGAATCATAATAATAAGATGGTGTAGTTGAAGTATTAATTTGAGTATAATTACCTGAAACCATCGTAGTTATAACAGCTGTCATAAAAAATGTACATGTTGCAACAAAACTTCTCCATCTTAAACGACTTAAACCGATTAACATATGACCACTTGTACAACCACATCCTGCACTTGTACCAAAACCAACAATTAAACCAGCAGCTAAGAAATTGAGTGGAGAACCATAAAATGATGAAACAGTTTTTGATAATGCTGGAATAATAGTTGGCGCAAATGTTGGTAAAACAGTTGAAACAAATTTTGATGAAAGAAATAAACCTGCAATAATAGATACTGAATGAACAGAAGGTTTAAAAACTGAATTATACAAAGTGGAAGAAAAACCAATTGTTTTACCTTCTAATTGCAAATAAGATGTTGTTGCTGCTTGAATAAGCAACGCACCTAATGATGATTCAATTGGTGTGAACATTGCTTTGATAATGAAATTTTGTTTTTAAAAAATATGAAATAAATCTTTAACTAAAATAAATTTTAAGGCTTGGAACAAAAAAAGGATGCTTGAAATAGGAAATCTAATGTAACCAAAAACTATATGGTATATTAATTTAAAATTTTGATCTTAACAAACAAATCAACAACCTAGTATTTTTTATATATTTAAAAGATGAATATGAAATTAAAAACTAAATAAGAATCAGTTATTTAAATGCAATTGAAGGCGTTAAGGTAGATATATATATATATATATATTAACTTTTATTATGTACAGACTAATCATAATAATAATTATAAAAAAACAATTTAACCCTTTCCCCCCATGCCCCCATCCCTCATTCCTCCTCAGCCATGCATCCAGATTCAAATTCTGGGACTTGATATTTGTAATCTAATGCGTTTGATAAATTAATTTTTATAATAATGACGTGCATTCGGGGTCTGAGCCGTTATCATTCTTCATACGAAGACCGAAGACCGTTATTTATAATGTAATGATACATCATATATCAGCTATGTTCTAGTATATATATACATATATATATATCTAAATACTCTAATTACAACTATTTATGGACTTCATCCTCCCATTGGACACCACACCATTCTTCTACATATGCTACCCCGTGTTTATCAAACCAATTAAGTGGAACAAAATCTTCACTATCAGTAGCAATGATAATTGTACCCCATTCCATGCCATTTTTCATAATCTTATTAATATCATCAACATCACTTTCAAGGTCTATTATCATCTTTGGCATTAATTGCATTTCAAAACGACGACTACCACTAGGATTATAAGATGGAGACGGAATATTCCATTCTATCTTATTCTTAAATTTACCTTCTGGAGTATAAAATATTTTACTTACTTTATCTTTTGAGGAATACAAAATTGGTGATCCATCAGGTTCATAACGAATAACTTGTTGTGTATTATATGATAATATTCTTGTAAAATTTTGAAATGTTTGATCATCAAATAATTTTGATAAATCTTCAGTTTCTTTATTTTTTTCTGGATTTATTTTTGGTAGATTACCTGATTGTACATTGTTTGCAGATGAATTATCTTCAATAATAGTACCTTCTTCATCAATTTTTAAATTATCTGGTAATGGTGCCAAAACTTGATTTGCTGGATCTAATTTTTCAATCTCAAAATATAAAATAAAACCTTTAAATTCTGGTAATTTATATTCTGAAATTTTATTGTCTTCATTTTTCTTTATAACTTCAACTGGTTGTAAAATATCCTTATTTGAAGCTCCAATAGATATTGTTTTACTTTCCGAAATTTTAGTTATTTCATTTTCAATCTTTTTAGTTTCAAACGGATTACTAGTATTTGAAAATGGATTCTTATTGGTACTAGATGAGGCAAAAGGATTAATACTATCAGTATTACCAGAAGTACCAAACAAATCTTTAACGAGATTTTTTGTTTCTTCTTCCTTTTTAATTTTTTCTTCTTTTCTTAATCTTTCTTCTTCAATTATTTTCTTTTCATCATTCTCTCGTTTTGCCATAATATCTTTATCTTTTTTAACACCCCTAATTGCACGAACACTTCCTTCTTTCCGACGACAATTAGTTTCAATACATATAAAAACATATAATGAACGATCATACCATGTATTCGGTAATTCTGCAAAACATTGTGTTAATAATCTCATTGGTTTTTGACAATTTTTACAATGAACATATTTTGATGGAATCGGTGAATATTTGTCCATCCAAATTGGTTGGCCTCCAATAAATGAATCATTTGAATATAACGGTTCATTATCACTAATTTCAACATCAACATAACCTAATAAAGTATTGGTTATGATTGGAGCTGAAGATATAGAATCATTATCAGAATCATAAGACATTCTTGTTTAAATGAGTGTTCAACTTCCTTGATCTTATTGAATTAATGCAAAATTCAAAATATTTTTAGGTTTTAAAATTGGTTTCTTTCCAACTAGGAATATTGAAAAAAAATAAAAAAAAATAAGAAATAAATAATAAAAAATAAAAAAATTTTGTCACCTCTCTTGATAAATTTGACAAATGAAACTCCTTTAGTATTTTATAAAAAATTCCATAGTTACATATTACAAGTAAGTAGATTAATTAAATGATCCTAAATGTATTAAAAATTATTTTAAATACATATTGGTCTTTAAGAGCATAATTAAAACTATCATACAGTAGAGATAGAAGATAGAAGTAGGATTTTGAAAATCTAGTATTGAACAGTTCGCGTCGATCGACCTAAACTTTAGTCATGTCTAACTCATATATATATCTTATCACAGTTGACTCTGATTGATTAAACATAGATGTTTTTTCAAACATAAAAACAATGAAAAAATACTTCAAAAAAGCAACTACTTCAAAAAAATCATATGATGTATAGCTAAAATTTACAAGATATTATTTATTTTAAAATTAAATTGGAATTATTGCAAAAAACGATATAATGGTTTGTTTATTTTCAAGACTTTTCGAATTTCTGAATTTTTGAATAATTCCAAAAATTTTAAAATACAGTCTTCGTTAATTAAAGAGATTTGGATTTATTTTCAAACAACTAATAGCTTGTTTATTTTATCTAAGCTCATTATTTGATGCTGTTTATAGGCGAAAATAAGAATTAAAGCAAATATAAAATTTGAAATAAGATTCACTGCAAAATTTGTGTCGTACTGAAGGGAATTTCCATTTTAGGTAAAACCATCACACCTTGTCCACTTTACGAGCAGAATTTTTCAATTAATAAATAGAATAGCAATCCAACTGAACTAAATTGCCATTTAAATTTATTTTTTGATGTCAGACTTAGTGTAATGCCTTTTTTGGGTTTTATTATTTTACTTTAAATATTTAATGTACAATAAATTTGCCTAATTTTGGTTTTTTTATCATTATCCTTTTACAAACTTAAGTGTTCCTTTTACTTGCTAAGTTTTAAGGAATTTTCCCTCACATAGCATTTAATTACAAATTCTTAGGAATATTTAATGTAAAAAAATAAATCATAATATTTAGTGCTGCAAAAATATAGAATTGGGACTATATATAGGACATTAATATTTGAATGAACGGCATGGTCTTTCGATAAATCATGGGTAACCCAACCCAATAGCCTTTGAAACTTCTGGTTGTAATCCCCATGTTTTTCTAAATAAATGTTTGCTTTTAGTCCTTAATCTTTTTGTAAAATTCATATAAGTAACATCATTCTGTCTTTTGATTTTTAGTTGACCGTACGCAAAATATACCTTATTGATCTTTAATTGTTTCATTTAAATTCTTTCTACTTTTGCTTGCATATATAGAAAATGGAGAAAGATTTTAACACAAGTAAATAGTTTTGCTTTTGTTCATTTCAAGTGAGATGATATTTGTTTTTGTATTATTCTTGCTACTTTCAACATTATTTATGATTCTCAACTAAAAATCTTCAAATTTGGTTTAATTGCAATATTATATTTAAAATCTTATGATAATACTTTGTATATCTAAAAAATAAAATTAAATAAGAATATAAACGCCATAAATTTCTTTCTTTTTAATTGGACCACAATCTCCGTTAGTGATTGTATCACAAAGGGTTTAAAAAAGAATTCTTCTGGCGTTTTAACACTTCTCATATCAGGCGGTAATACATTGAATATATTCGATTTCCCAATCAGCAGTAAAATAAGTCATTGGTTTTCTCTAGAAGCTAGATTTCAAGAAAAAAAAGTATAGAAGTGTGATATATAAACTGTGTATTCAATATTGATGTAATTTTGTCTAGCCGAAGGGCCCGAAAACAATATCAAATTTTAATAGGTAAGCCAACAAAAGCAAACCAATTTATTTTCTGGATGAAAATACTTGTTAAAAGTAATTAAGTTTTAACATTTCAAGAAATTTAGAAACTGTGGTGAAAAGATAATAATAAGGAAATTCTTACACTTTGATAATGGATAATTAGATCGAAATTTTTAAAAGTCATCAACATTACATATTTTGCCAGAATTAAAGGGCCTTTTGTTTTAATTGATTAGACTCCTTGTAAAGGCTATTACAATTTTTTTGATAGAAGAGTAAACCTTTTGTAACTTCCTAACATTTTGTATAAATATTTCCACCAATCGTGAACCTTAGCATAAAAATGTAGGGAATAAATGTTATAAATTGTATAAACATTCTGAAAATCAATAGAACCATATTATACGTAAATAAACTGTCCGGAAAACATTTATAAAATTAAGAGTCAAGCTGCTAGAAACAATATCCCTCACTTAAGCCATTCTTTTACAAAATACTATAGAAACAAAATACTACAAAAAACCTAGCATTAATTTATGTTTTTTTCCTTTGACATCTGGCATGTTGAAAAGCAATATTTTCTTGCCATATAGTTTTTTGTATTGACTACTTAAAGTTTTTTGTCTGCTCTCATATTTATTTTAATTTCCGAACAAGGTCGGTTTTAGTATGAAAAGGCACTTGTATAGGGTTGTTTATTGTATATAGGCGAAATTTGGCGCAATTTGAATTTACAAGAAAACCATCCGAATAATTAAAAATATTAGCAACCAATCCCTTGTTAAATAATCATGCTGTTAGTCGATCTGTTATATATATATATATATATATAGTTAAATAAATATATATTAATTTATAAATTTATGGAAAATATCAACCTTTTTGGGATTTTTTTTGTTCAATTAAAAAAAACTTTTAAATTATTAATTCAAGAATCTTTCAACTTGATCATCAATAAATATATATATATATAAATAGAAATTGAAAGGAACCAAAATCGTACTAACGACTCTGAAAGTTTAAAATAATTCAATACAAAAAAAATGTACGAGGTAATTCTATACGAAAATATAAAATAATCAGTCGTTAGAACTTTGGAAAAGCTTGTCATATGTATGCATGATAGACATTGAATAACCCTTTAATCAATTTGCTATATTTGGTTCTAAATTTCTTGACCTTTATTTATGACGTTCGCACCACTGAGCAATTAAGCCTTTAAACTTTCCACATATTGTAAATTACTAAATTAATTTATAAATCGATTATAATTTATACGAGGAAAACAATTTAAAAAATATTCTGATGCGAGTGCACTAATTAGGAATGTAGCACGGGTCATTTTTTAATTTTTTTTAACGCATGGATTAATTAATGTTCAATATATGGAAGATATTGCCGAATATTTTAAAACGCCATCAACGAAATAGAAAAATAGAAAATTTTTCCCAAATTTTATTGTACTTAAGCATAAATAACACGCGATTACTAGCCTTTTTTGGCTCTCCTTTGTATATATATACATATATATATACTAACAACTAATTTGTAAGCTTATATAATCAATTTTCAAATTAATTAGCTCATTTATATATATATATATATATATATATGACAATTCGTAACCTAAAATGATATAGTTGTAAATAAACTTTCAATATTAAAGTACTACTATTTTATTAATACAATTTATTTACATATATATTGATCTTTACACTTTTTTATTCTTAACAAATTAGTCTTTTATTTATTGAACGCGTCAGTAAAATTTAAAACTCCCTTTACAGTTAATAAATGAGTTAAGTTTAAAGAAAGAGGCCCCTTTAACATGACAGGAAACAGCCTTTATATTTTTAACGATACACTCATCTGTATTAACAAGCAATTTATTTTTTTGAAAATAAGAAAATAAAAAAAGGTGTAATTTTTCAATACTTAAAATTTTGTATAATATTTTTTTGTCTCCATTAAAGGAGACAATTAATTAATAAATTAATTTGTTTTTATTTAAATTCAAAAGTAAATGCGAAATAAAACTGTTTGATTTTGGAGCAAAGACACGTCTTACGGAATAATAAAAACCGTAATTACATGTATGTTCTCTCACGGCTATGTTTTTTAGTCGTTATAAAATTGATTCTGTACATTTAACCTGAACAAACATCTTCTACGCACAGGCGTGGATAACTTTTAAGTAAATTGATCTAACCTTCCAAATTTTCCCTGAACTTTTTCAACTCCGTTCAAATAATTTCGTATATGTATATGTAATTTTATATCTATATGTATGTAATTTAAAAATTCTATTTATTTCATCAGTTTCCTTACCTCAATTCACTCTACAATGATATTTTTTTTAAATTTTTTGAACTTGATGTATAAGCGATACCAGAAACAAATGAACTTCGAAGTTTAAAAGTCATACAACAACAAATTATTATTCTAAAAACTCATTAAAAATATACATATATATATTTCGTTGTAATTGATGATGTAACGGCTTGAATTCTACAAATGCTGATGCAGGATTAATTTGTAACCCGAATATACTAACTATATGGATATGTAACGATGTAATCATGTCAAAGGAGTAAGATTGATCTAGCTACACATGCATGCATGAATTAGTGTTATTTGTGCATGTTCCAGCCACACTGTTGATAAATTTTTATAAGTTACATATATATATATACTGTAATATAATCGTATTACCCAGTATTACGGACGCGTAATTCCTTGAGAATAATATTAGTATTTTTAACTATTGGAATACTTTTCAATGTTTAAGGAAATCACTATATGTAGTTCTTTATAAATAATCGGAGATTGTCTTATTAACATGCGCGTATAATATACTACAAAGTATAATACAATATATATAACAAGAATTAAGTTAGTAAACCGCGTAAAGAAAGAATATATAAATATATATAGTTTTATATTACTCCGGAATTTTCTTTGAATTAACATTATATATATATATGTTTACGGTAAAAAGTTTTAGAAAAAAATTCAATCAATTACTTTAAGTTTATAAACCGGCCGGTTGCTAACCTGAAAATTAATTTATAGATTAATTGATGTAATAAGAAATTTGCCAAAGCAAAATTCGTATTATGCATAATTGACGATATACGAATGTAGTGCTGAAAAATATTTAAATTAATGTAGCTGACTAAGACATGAGATCAGCTTTAATATTATTAAATAATTAGAACATATATACAATATTCCGAGACATTTGAAGACCTCGATAAGTATAATATTCTTCACCACTGTTATGTTAAACTATAGAAAATAACTTGGTATGTGATGGTTAATACCTATGATTGTCAAAATTTTCAATTCATAGGTACTTGAAAAATATTAAATTAATATTTGAATGACATATTACTCGCACTCAATATATATATGTTCTATTAAAATCAAAGAAGCTATTTTTATTATGGACGATTTTCAAAGTTACATAAATGTAGAAGATGGGTTGCCTGGACTGCAAAGCCTGCATATTTTTTTTGGTCTCCAATTTGAAAAGATTTTTTTGATTTCCTTATTTGGAAAAGTACTAGAGAAAATAGCGCAATTTTGGTCTAGTTGGAATTCTATGCATTAATATATTCAGTAAAAGAAGACAAACACTGGCTTTAAACGCGACAATCAAACTTTTTAATTGCCTGATTTCTCGGAAGTTTTAATGCATTAAATGATGGTAACAATTGAATTTGGCGCCTTGGAAAATTTGTATAATAGCAACATGCAGATTACCCAATTAGGATATTGTCAATGTTACAATCGTTTAGATTCAGAGCATTTTTTTTACAACCGAAATAATTATGTCAAAAAACGAAATAACATTTTTTGCATAAAACATTTTTTACGGGATTTCTTGGGTATAAGTCCTTTATATATTATAATATATAGACCACAGCCTTATAAGGCCCGAGAAAACTGAACTTTTTCGTTAGTTTAGGATTATTGGATGCAAAGAAAACAATTTTGATTTATCCCATCGTGCATACAAATTTCAACAATTCCTGCAATAAATTTAAATTTGCAATTAGAAAATATTATCTAAAAAGATTCTTAAATAATATTTTTTAATGTTGTTTGCTCTTAGTTGATGCTAATAAAGTTTTTTAACTTAAACTAATTCTCCCCCTAGTCCTGTCATGCATTTTATTGTTTTTAACTAAACTTTAATTGTAAACAAAACACATGAAAACTTTTTCAGTGGTTCGATCAAAAAACATAAAAGAAGCTACAAATCTTTCTACTTTTTCTTCATCACCAAATCAATCATGAATTTAGATTCACTGTTCTTTTATTGATAACTAATCAAACATCTATTTTTTTGTGTTCTGTAACAAGAATGAATTTTCTATTCAGTTACTTCTTAGCTGCATTAGTCTTTGCAAACACAGGCTTTGCTGACGCAAATATTCAAAGTAGCAATGTTGCTTGTGTTATAAGCGCAATATCATCAAAGCCAGGTTTCGTTGGTAGTGTCTATCAATTTACTCAAACTGAAACTCAATATTATTCCAATCCATCTTTCTATGCTGAAGGTTATAAAACAGAGGGTAGTTTTGTTTCTGCCGCTTCAAATATAGCTAGTATAGATTTTAGTCTTCCAGGTGGTTCACAAACACTTTATGGTGTTCCTGTTGATAGTTCAAATTTTGCTGTTGAATATACTGGTTATTTTTATGGTATGTACTTAATATATTTTTTTGTTTTATTCAAACATTATTTTTAGAATACTAACATTATGTTTTTTACTTGATATTTTTTTATTACAGCTGCAACCGATGGTATTTATGAATTTGATCTTACCAAGGTTGACGATGGTGCTATTATTCTGGTTGGTGCAGGAGCTTATGACTGTTGTCATCCAGGTTCCATCCCATCAGGTAGTGCTGATACTGCTGCTTTATTTGCCTACAAACCATGGAATCAAGCCGGTTCTACTAATACAGCTTGGATTTACTTTGAAGGTGGTTCTTATTATCCAATTAGAATTGTTTATGCGAACTTTGTGTCTGCTGGTGGTATCGCCTTAAGTGTCAAAGCTCCAGGTGCTTCTTCTTCTAAAAACATTGGTTCTTTTGTTTATCAATTAGTTAATAATCCTGCAAATGTCTGTACTCCAAAAACTATTAGTACAGCAATGACTTCATCAACAACATATTATTATAGCAGCGGTGTTGCTGGTACCACAACGATTCCTTATACTTTTACAACTGGAGGTTCTACTAATGTTGTTATTGAAGAAGTTATCTACTATCCTATAATTGCAAACACACAAACTAATTATATATCTGGTTCATCATATTATACTTCCTCATATTTAACTACCTTTGTGAATGGTGGTAATACTTCCTTGAAAGAGGTTCTTAATATTGGTGTTCCAATTTTGTCAACGACAACTACATATGCTAATATTCAAGTTACTTCAACTCTTACTTCTCTTGTCACCCAAACTATTGCAGGAAAAACTGTTGTCAGTAGTGTTATTCTTATTGAAGAACCAAACTTAAAGTATACCTACGTCACTAGTGCTGTTACTAAAGTCACAACGACGACCTCTGCTTATACGACAGTCGTCAATGGGAAAACAACTTTCACCTCTCAGATTGTTGTCATTGGTCCAGCCGTTCCAACAGTTACTAGTTTTATGAATGGTGGTGCTTTCACTACATTCATGGTTACAAGTGTCACAACAATTAATGGTGTTCCAACTACTTCACGTTATTATCAAGTCAATACACCTCTTGCTGTTTCTACGACTACATGGAACAAGGCTGTTAAATCAACTGCAACTATTACTGGAACTATCGTCACTAACGGCTCCACAAAAATTGTTGAAACTGTTGTCAATTATGTCCCTTCAATCAGTTATTCCTATTCTTCCGGCACTGGTACAGTTGCTAGTAAAATTACTCAAACTAGAACCGTCACTGTTAATGGTGTTACCTCTGCATATCTTGAAGTTGACATCATTTATCCAACTCCACTTACTACTATTGCTTTTGGTACAGTTGAGACTACTTATTTAACTACTTATGGTGGTAAAACTTATGAGGTGATCCAAGAAACAAATTTCCCAACTACTTCAGTTTTTTCAACTAACAAAAACTTTATTTCCACCTACACTTATGTTTTTGACGGCACATCAACTCAATGGATGTGGGAATATATTTACCCACAACCAACAACCATTGCTAATCAATGGACCGGTTTATACACCCTAACTTCCACTGTTACCATGACAAATGCACAATCTATTGTTACTGGTTTTAGCGTTGTTGAGTACGTTCCTTCTTACTCTCAATCTGTTTCGTTTTGGACTGGTACTGGTATTACAACTGTTTATTCTACAGGTGCTTTTACAAACCGATTTGGTGTTGTCAGCGTATCTACTTATGAAATCGTCTACAGACCATCTATTCTTGAATCAACTACTACATGGAGAAGACCACTGACATCTACATACATTACTCCAGTTTCTTTTACTGGTGCAGACGGTTTCCCAATTACCACTACAGAGGCTGTCATTGAAGTTCCAGGTACTGATGTTGTTTATTCTTGGACTACCAGTAGTATCTGGGGTGATTGTACTACCTCTTCAACTTCAGTTTCTTACATGGACACTGTCATAAATGGTCAAACGACAACAATTGGTGTTGATATTGTCAGCGGTCCAGCTCCATCATGTTATGCCCCACCGCCAACAACTGTAACTACTACGCAAACTACAATGGCCCCAGATTGTGGTTCTCATACAGTTACCTCGACTACAAGAATAACTGCATCTGATTGGGCCATTACCGAATCCGTTATTGTTGTTTTCGAAACTCCAGCTGCATCATGTACAAGTTCTACCACTATCACAACCACTGTTCCAGCTACTAATTGTGTATTAACCACTGTTACTGATTCCACTGTTGTTACTGCTTCTGATTCTAAGGTCACAACCATTGTCAATGTTACTGTTTCCAAACCAGCTCCATCATGTTACAGTTCTTCTATTGATCCTATAAGCAGAACTGTTGGTGCTACTACAGTTACAAATACCGCTCCAGCTACCGATTGTGTTTTAACTACTGTTACAACCACATCAACAATTAATAACGCCAGTGGCATTATTATATCTGTCGATATCATTATCAAAACACCAGGTCCAAGTTGTACAAGTTCTACCACTATCACAACCACTGTTCCAGCTACTGATTGTGTCTTAACCACTGTTACTGATTCCACTGTTGTTACTGCTTCTGACGCCAAGGTCACAACCATTGTCAATGTTACTGTTTCCGCACCAGCTGCATCATGTACAAGTTCTACCACTATCACAACCACTGTTCCAGCTACTGATTGTGTATTAACCACTGTTACTGATTCCACTGTTGTTACTGCTTCTGACTCCAAGGTCACCACTGTTGTCAGTATCATCGTTTCAAAACCAGCTCCAACCTGTACGAGTGTTGCGACTATCACAACCACTGTTCCAGCTACTGATTGTGTTTTAACCACTGTTACTGATTCCACTGTTGTTACTGCTTCTGACTCCAAGGTCACCACTGTTGTCAGTATCATCGTTTCAAAACCAGCTCCAACCTGTACGAGTGTTGCGACTATCACAACCACTGTTCCAGCTACTGATTGTGTATTGACCACTGCTACTGATTCCACTCTTGTTACTGCTTCTGACGCCAAGGTCACCACTGTTGTCAGTATCATTGTTTCCACTCCAGCTCCAACCTGTGTTGGAAGTTCATCTGTTGAGGGCGGTAGCAAATCTGCTGGTGTTTCAACTACGTCAGTTACGATCACCATTCCAGCGACCGATGGTGTTTTAACCACAGTCACAAGCACATCATCAATAGACTATACCAGCGGTATGGTTATATCTGTTGATGTCATCGTCAAGACTCCAGCTTCAACATTTACTGATTCTAACATTGTAACAACCACTGTTCCAGCTACTGACTGTGTATTGACCACTGTTACTGATTCAACCATTATTAGTGCTTCAGACTCAAAGGTCACTACTGTTTACAGTATCATTGTTTCCACTCCAGCTGCAGATTGTTTTGATCCTACTACTGTCACAACCACTGTT